>MCJB01021455.1:35923-78204 GCA_002018475.1 Nicotiana obtusifolia | reverse complement strand
ATAATGTTACTTTATAGAAAAAGATATCTAGTCACAAGTTACAACTGTGCTCGACGACTTTTCATATGTTGAAAACGATCGATAATAGCATCATTGCTTACAGTTGCAAATATCTTACGCTCTACATAGCAAACTAAACAACCATTTAAAAATTCATCACCAATGCTGTTACGAAGCTCATTTTTTATGTAGTTCATGGATGAGAAAGATCGTTCCACAGAAGCAGTAGCAACAGGAAGAATGAGAGTCAATTTGATTAGCAAATAAACAAGTGGCCAAGTTTGATGCAAATCTGACTTAAGCAACACTTTAGCAAGGTCACTAATTCCCTTCATGTTGAAGAACCTCTTGTCAGATTCACGAACATAAACTATAAAACTATCAAGCTGACAACTAAGATCCCGAAGCTTGCTGCTATCAAACTCCTTTGGATAATGTTCAGCCAACCTAATTATCCTGTTCTTATCAAAATTACCAAAAGAATTAGCTGGATTTAAACAAGCCATCCCGAGAAGTAAGTCAGTACTCACAGTATCAAAACGGCTGTTAAGCTCTTGAAGATGCAAATCAATGACAGCATAAAATATGTCAACACGCAAATGATGAGAGTATGTAACATCAAGAGCTCTACGAGCTCTACGCTTTGACTTTCCAGGAAAGTAGCGAGCGTCCATCTTCGGGATTATTATTTCATGTTTATCACAGAAGGAAGAGACATTATCCATTAATGTTCAAATTCACTATCCCTCATCTCTTGCAATCTTTGCTTTGTAAGAGCGAGGAGTCCCATAGCATTGACAATATCTTGATCCATTCTTTGTAATGAAGAGTTCAATTCATTTGACATCGTTAGAACTTTCAACATCAAGTGTAACATAAAAGCAAAATCAAACTCCTTAATCTTACTCACAAGACTTTCAGCAACAATTCTATCGGCATAATTTGGACACTCGCGGGCAGTAAATTTAAGCACATGAATAATGGATGGAAATATGAAAACAAGGCTATCCAATGTTCTATAATGCGAACCCCAACGAGTATCACCTGGTCGTTGAAGTCCACGCTCTTGATTTAATCCTCGCCCAGTATGTATTTCACCTGATATAAGCAACTCCTCTAATTTTTCAGTTTGATGTTGTCGAAGCAAATCCCTGCGCTTAAAAGATGCTCCAACAATATTTAACACATTAATAACTATACAGAAAAAGTCATCTATATCTGAATGCTTCTTTGCAAGAGCCACAAGTGTTAACTGCAATTGATGTGCAAAGCAGTGAATGCAATGCGCTGATGGATTCTCATTCAAAATTAAAGTCTTAAGATCCTTTAGCTCTCCTTGCATGTTACTAGCTCCATCATAGCCTTGCCCACGTATTTGTGATGTACTTAATGAGTGACCCATAAGAAAAGAGTCGATTTCCTTCTTCAATGATTGAGCAGATGTATCATTAACGTGAACGATACCAACAAATCGCTCTATTACTTCACCTTCTTTGTTAACATATCTCAAAACAAGTGCCATTTGCTCTTTGTGTGATATATCCTTTGATTCATCAACTAGTATACCGAAAAAATCTCCATCTAAATCTTCAATGATTGCTTTGATTGTCTCTTTGGAACAAGCATCAACAATATCCTTTTGAATTATTGGAGAACACATCATTTCATTTTTTGGAGCATTTTCTAAAATAATGCTTCCAACATCCCGATCAATATCTCCGTACCATTGCAAAAGTTCAAGAAAGATACCTTTATTTGTTGAAGAATGACTCTCGTCATGCCCACAAAATGGCAATCCTAGTCTCAAGAGAAATCTCGCCACATTGATTGAAGCACTCAAGCGACGTCTAGACTCACTTTTTTCTTTCTCGGATTGTCTGTCTAAAGAACTGCGAATTGATTGTGATTGATTCATTAAATCAATCATCCTGTTGAAACACTTGTTGTGGATACTATTTACCTCTCCAACATGAGTTTTAAATCTTTCAATAGCCTTGTTCCAAGCTTTAAACCCATTTTTTGTAAAAGCATCTCCCATATTTCTATGAGTTTCATGTTCATTTTTAAACAAATAGCAACATAAACAATATGCAGCATCTTTTGCTATACTGTACTCCAACCACTTGGAATGTTGACCCTTAAACCAACTAGGACAAAACTGACGCATTACATTCCCAAACTTAGTTTTAGGAAAATCATATCTCATGGGCTGGCAAGGTCCACTTTTAATATAATGTCTTCTAACTTCATCACGTATATTAGGGCTATATTCTGCAATGGATTTTCTATCTCCTGGGTCAGGTTCGAGAGATTCCAAATCAAGATCTGAAACAAATGGATCACTCTGAATTTCCGGAGCTATGGATGGAGCAACAGATGGATGAGAACTAGAACTAAAACTCGGTAGCCTTGTGACAAACTTATCCATCTCGATTCACAAAGATTGATGAAAAAATCCTACAAAATAAGATTTACTCCTAATCAATTTTACCAAAAATTTAATTCACACAATCCAATTAATTCGTATTGTGAAACCCATGTCTCTCTATAAACAATACAAACAACAAGACAATAACAACATATTTAAGTCCATTCTTCTTTCCACTGAAAAATTAATCATACCTTTCAAACTAAATACAACATAAAATTTTAATTTTTAAAAAGCTAATCATGAATACTTACAGATTTTCAAAGCTAGTAATGAGCGAATGAGCACCAATTCATTGATTGCATAACCCACTGTTGCTAATATAATCTGCATTTATCCCAAAATTTTAGTTTCGATGACAAGTAAATCAATAAAATAGACAATTCTTTTTTGTCTTTTCACTTTATGATAAGTACCAAAAATAATTTTTTATCACAAAATATTATACTATTGTAGTCACTGAATACAAAGTAACACGAAAGATTCAATGAATATATTTTAATTTTTACAAAGCATAAGCAATAATCATGAGAAAACCCCAAGTTTCCTCTAGCTTGAATTACAAATTAAAAATACCAAATCTTATTACCTTTCCCTTTATATTCTGGTTTTGCAATTACTGGGGATTGGGGAGGACAGACCCACCACTGATTTTGGCCGAGAAGATTAGAATTTAGAAGAAGTGCTTGTGTCTTTTTAGGAGAGCATCCAATTTTTTTTGAAAGGAAGGGTTCTTTGATTTGTTTAACAAGTAAAGGGGGAAAAGAAAAAAAAAAGGGAAAGAGAAATAGATGGACTTGGGCTGACAGCAGCGTGTTTGAAAATGGACTTTGATTTGTTTTACTAGGATTAAGAAAAGGGGAAAGATAAAATAAAGGAAAGGGCCCAAGAAGTCAACATGGAAAAGAATAAAAAGGGAAAGAGAAATAGTTGGCACTTGACTGGAGTAAATTATTTTTTTTAAATTATTTCGCACCATAGAAAAAAATTGGTTCAAGCAAGAATCGATCCCTGGCTATTTTATATTTGTGCATTCTATTTTCAGCTCTTAACCAAAGCACCCATAGCACTTTTTGTTTAATGGGTGCTAGCTAATTTTTTATATCAATATTCCCTGTATTTTCTATATAATTATACAGAGTCTGCGTCGGGTTTAATGGGTGCTTCAGCACCCGGTGGTGATAGGGTGGATCCGCCCCTGGATGCTCTAACTGAATATATTAAGTGATTATGAATTAGAAGGCGATTAATTGTAAGTGGAACTTAAAAATTTGTAAATCTAATAATTGTAACTGCAACTTAAAATAACTTACATTAGTTAAAAGAAAGTGACATGCATTATTACTGAATTTTAAAGCAAATGATATCTAAGTATGAGTTTAAAATTGACCCGTCTGCTACTCTATCAAATTATATTCATTTTCTGGATTGAAACGAGCAGAGTTATTCTTTCATTATATATGGATTTCGGATTGAACAACTTTGTCTATCTTGATGTTGGTTCCCCAAGTACACGTAAGTATACATGGCCGTCAAGTAATAAAATGACTTGAAAGTTGAATATCGAACTCACATAAATTTAGAGTAATTATTACTAAGCTAACTAAATCAATTAATTGTCCAAGGTAATTAAAAGTAATGATATTTTTTACTAAGTACTTTTGCAAATATTAAACATATAAATAGTTAAACTAACAAGGACGCAAGAATTTATGGTTGGATTTTAATAAAAGGAGATAAAGATTACAGGGTCGTGGTCGGTTTATCAATCCTATTGAGTCGTAGTTACACCTGTTAATCTGAATTATATATGGTTGCTAGTTGACCGGATCGTTTATATGAACAACGTGTTCCCCTATTACTATCCGTCTATTCACAATATATCAACCATATATTTCTATAGTATTGAATATATCATGAACGAATATAATACGATATTAACTAAGCAAAACTGTTAGGTATATTTCTATCCTGACCGCGAAATTCTTCCCCTAGCCACGGTTTCAGAAACAATCTCTCTCTAATTCTACTTTAATCTAAATACAACTTTTTCAAGCATATTATAGATAGTAAATAGAACTAACTACTAGCCAAATAATTAAACAATTATGCATAAAATTAGAGAAACAATCAAAGCTGATAACTCAAATTAACAGTGATGTAATTATAAAACTTCAATATTTATGACAACCACATTCTTAAACAATTAGAGTTGTTAGCCCCCCATAATTGTAGTAACAATCATTCAAATGTTTTGCATGACTAAATTATAAAGAAAATATGAAGGAATGAAGAACTATGATTTTTTCCTCCAAAGTTGCTCCACACGGTGTTCTAGTCTCTAAATAATGTCCAATCTCTCAAAAATAGGTAGAAACCACTTTATACTTGTTAGAAAAGTGTCAGACCGAAATAATTCTTTCCAACCCGAAATAGGAGAGTTTTTTGTGGTTGGGCGTGCTAGCTGGGGCAAGGCGCCAAGTTGGACGGTGAAGGAATTTGGCCTGCTGCCTTTGCCATTTTGAGGGGCGCCAAGTGCCCACTTGGACGCCCACTTTTCTGCACTTTTGTACTCGGCTGCCTTTGGCGTTTTAGTTGGTGCCTTGAGCCCTTCCGGACGTCGAACTCATAATCCCTCAAAATTCTTCCGTTTTGGCTTCAAATTGCGTGTATTCTTTCCAAATCACTTTAAAGACTCCTACAAAAATAAGCACCGTAATTAAGGTTAAATCGTCAATATTTACATTAAAGTTAACAAGATCGAGATATAATATAAGACAAATTACATGCGAGCCAAACATCAATTGACTCTCTCAAATTAGGGCAATGCATTGACTAGTGTTTATTACGAATACAATCCAAATGAGGTCTTTCGGGGTATATAATCATGCGTCTGAAGCCAAATGGGAGGAGAAAAGGGATATTTTAGCTAAAATTAAGATATCTTAGCTTCTAACTAAAGATACGTCTAAGACCTAAATATAATATCTTATTGAGTCACCGCTTGTGCCAATAGGATCAACATAATAACTATAGGTCCAACGTAAAATTATTTAAGAAAATTACATAGAAATGCAACTGGTAGAGTACTTATTTTTAAGCATATGTCAAAATCGACTTGACCTCCAAGAAATTTATACATGTAATTTTAAGTGATGATTCTATTTAACGAATCTTATTATTTCCTCGTTAGGTGATGTTAAGATTCAACACTCAAAAGACGATTCTTGTAAAAATAAAAATAGTAACTAATAGAGAAATGGAATAACTTTTTGATTAATAAAATTTTCTTTATTACCTTTTCCTCTGACATAATAAGAGCAGTAAAGTTCGTTTCTAAGTTTTCATTTTAGTTTTCACAGTTTGCAGTAAAAGAATAAACATTTCAAAATACCCATTTCTTATTTTTCTAAATCTTTATATATTTAGGAGTAATATAAACACTCATAAGATAAATACTAGTTAGGGATATACATCTACAAAGACTACTAAATATGGATAGAAAAATATTCTCTCTCTCATATTATCAGTACTAACAATAGTTGTCTCGAATTATTTGTTATTTTAGAAATTCAAGATAAAATTAATTATCTTTTTTCTTTTTTATTCTTCGTAATAATTATCCTTAAAGACTACATACATCTTAATTATTGATAATTTTGTTCAAATATCAATAAAGAAAGAATAAATATTAAGATATGAATAAGGTTAAAGCAATAAAATATGAAAGAATAATATTAAGATATGAATAAAAATAAAGCAATAAAATCTTTATCCTAATTAATTTTTTTTTAAAAAGGTGTGCATACAAGAGAACCATGACATAATAAAAATTCAATGACACAGAAGTCACACACAGAGATTGATATACCCCATATTTTCCTCAGTACTTCTAGCCCACGCAAGTCGCTTTAGCTAGTACCAGCACCTGATCTCCAATTCTCTCTCTTACAAAATTCACCTAATTTTATTTTTCTTACCCAAATTCGATTCCCTAAATTCAAAGCAAATTTCGAAGGCATTGTTCTTCTTCCTCTTTAAAGGTACCTTTTTATATATATTCTTTGATTCATTTTGTTTCCTTGTTGTGTGTTAAGATATTCATTGTAGTTGTCCTACTTAGATCTGTTTATACCCCACCTTTCTTAACCCAAAAAAAAAAATTATCCCTTTGTTTAGTTATTTTGGGTTTATAGGAATTAATTTTCTCTGTAGGGGATTGTCTTGCAAGCTTGGGTCTTTTTACAAATTTTGTTCTTGAACAGTGTTTAATGTCCTTTAAAGGTTCAATTGGGGTCTTTTTTCTAAGGCGTGAATAACTTGCTGTTTTCTTTGCAATAATATTGGGCTTCTGCTGATTCTTAAAATTTGTTTTAGGGCTCCATTGTTGAATATTTAGGTTTAGGGAAACCAATTTTATGGAATTTGAATGCCAAAGAGGTACTAAGATTGGTTCGAAAGATTGTTCTATAGATTGTGTAGACTACCCCTGCAAAGGAAAAGCTGATCCTATTTTTATTGAACCTTCAAAGAACAGTAAGAGTTTCGCATTTCACTCAGAGAAACAAAAATCACTGTGGAGATTGGATGGGAAAGGTGCTAGTTTGAGTTTGAAATGCGAGGAGTCGCTCGCTGTTGAGGAGGTTCTGCTTGATTGTCGGTCTATTACTGACCTTCCTCCGGCATTGATCTCAGAAATACTTAATTGCTTAGAACCAAAGGAACTTGGCATTGTTTCTTGTGTGAATACGTCATTGTATCGTCTTGCTTCTGAGCACCATGTGTGGAAGGATTTCTATTATGAGAGGTGGGGGCAGCCAATATTGCTGGCACCTTTGGGCGCAGAGCATGCGGATGAGAAGTCGTGGAAGGAGCTTTTCGTGGAGAGGGAGTTCCGTAGTAAGACATTCATGGGGCGCTATGGTATCGATACATTGCATGGTCATACTGAGGCTGTTAGAACAGTTGTTGTTTTATCTTCAAAGAAGCTTGTGTTTACATCGGGGTATGATCAGATAGTGCGAATGTGGGACCTGGAAGAAGGTTTATCTATTGCATCATCTCGCCCTCTTGGCTGCACAATTCGTGCGGTTGCAGCTGATTCGAGGCTCTTAGTGGCAGGGGGTACAGATGGATTTGTACATGGCTGGAGAGCGGAGGATGGAAATCCACATCTCTTTGATCTTAGATCACCTCAGAACCAGAATATGGAATTTAAAGTTTGGAAACATGAAGGGCCAATAACATGTCTTGCATTGGATTTAAATAAGATGTACAGTGGTTCATGGGACATGACCATACGTGTCTGGGATCGATATTCTTTGAAATGTTTGGAAGTTTTAATGCATAATGACTGGGTTTGGAGCCTTGCTCCCCATGATACAACTGTGGCGAGCAATGCAGGTTCAGATCTTTATGTCTGGGACACTAATAGCGGATCAAAACTTGCTATTGTCACTAATGTTCATGCTGGTAATGCTTTTTCTTTGGTGCGAAGTCACACAGGAAAGCTCCTATTCAGTGGAGGGGAAGATGGAGCTATACACATGTTTGAGATCATTAGAAATGTTAAGTTTCATGTCAGGCATGTAGCGACATGGATTCCTCACTCTGGTGCTGTTTATTCTCTTGCATTTGAGTTCCCTTGGCTTGTTTCAGCTTCTAGTGATGGAAAATTATCACTTATTGATGTGAGAAAGCTGTTGAGGACAAAGCGGATTTATGGGATGGAGAAGACTTGGAAGGTTGACAATTACGTTAAAAATGTAGAGCCACCTCAAAGAATGCTACATGGATTTGGGAGCAACCTGTTTGCTGTGGATGTTGGTCCTGATCGTATTGTGTGTGCTGGAGAAGAAGGTGTTGTTAGGATCTGGAACTTCTCAGAAGCTTTGGAGATTGAGCAGAGAGTTAGAGCATTAAGAGGACTAAGGTTAGAGAACAGAATGAGGAGGCGTAAACTTCAGCGTGAAATCACTGGTAAAGGTAGTCGTGCTGATCAGTGCTCAGTCGCTGCTAAGAAGAATCAAATGAATGGTGATAGGAACAGCTGGCGCAACAAGCGTAGGGTGACTGAGAAGGTGAAGGTCTAGAAATTATTGCAGTTTGTCAGTAATAACTCCTAAATATGCTTTTCTCATAAGTAATCATATGCAAAAGGCATATCTTAATATTTAAGTAGCTTCTGTAGTTTTACCCATTTCTGATTTATATTGGCATTTAAATTGAAGGAACAAGCTGTTCTCTTTGACAACCCTTTCTTTATCTGGTTGATTTCGTGCGTGTCTTATGTCACTGACAAGGTTCTACCAATGTAAAGTGTTTCTTTTCTGGTATGGTTATCAGCCTCTATTCCTGTTTTTAATTCATGCTGGCAATTAAGAAGTCACATTTTGAACAGGTAAAGTAAAAAACTTGGCAAGAGGCAATTAAGAAGTCAGATTTATCATCTGCGATTGTTGCTCAACTTGATATAACTTGCTTACAGATTCTTGTATTGCTTTAACATACAATGAACTCTTTAAATTTTATTTTTAATCTGATGGAGAACAATGGCAGACTGGCTGCTCCGTGATACTCGCCCCAGTACAGGATACAGAGGGGCATATCCATTATTTGCACTAGGATTTTAACAAATCTATTCACCTTTTACCCTGTAAAACAGCCTGAGGTCTTAGACTAGTTCATCTTCATTGCTTTTGGTGTTGCTAAAACAGCTTTTCAGTACCTTACATTCATGTTAACTACTTCATCGACATTCACATAATCAGTCTTCATCCATTGCAATATTTTGTTATTCTCTCTGACATCTTTTCCATGAGCAAAAAAAAAACTCGGAAACTGCTGTTGCCTTGAAAAATAGTATTCTGTTAAAAGGGCTCTAGGTCATCTTAACAGTGTCCTATTCCAAGCTGCTGGTAGGAAACTGGATTAGTTCTGTATTAAAGACCAAGTTGTTTGGAAGACGTTTTATATATTTAGAACATTATTGGAGGTTAATTGAAGCTCTTTTTGCTGCAATATGCATTTTTATCAGATGGTTCAACTTCCAGGGTTTAACGAAAAGAGAGACACTGGGTTCTTTGTGTAAGAATGGTCATTGTGTATTTCAGTGTCATATGAACTTGAAATAAAAGCAGTTTCTCCTTTCATTTTCTTGTGTCTCTTTTTTTATGCTTTTTGTTGGGATGGGAAAGAGAAGAGGGAGGAGGGCTTGAACGTGGTCCTTTACATAGTTTGTTTTTCTTACTGCTGGGGTTGAAGTTACAGTTCATGAGAATTATTGGGGGGTTTTGCCCTTGTTGGAGCCTTGGGGAGTTGTAGTTTGGTTTATGGTAAGGGCTTGTTTGGTGTTTCAGCACATCTCTGTGGATTCACCCTTCTTTTCCTCATGTTTGTGGATTTCTCTGTGGATTCACCCTTCTTTCCCTCATGTTTGTGGATTACTGTCATGACTCAATTTAGGATTATTCAAAAGTTTTCTGTCTCATAAACAAATAACAATCAACCAATATTCACCTAAATCAGTCACAATCTTCACCAACTAACAAAAAATGAGTTTTCACCAACAATACCAACCGTATCATCATAATAATACTAAACATATCTCAAAAATATAGAAAAAGCACAATGCTAGTAACTAGTCCAATATAACGAATGAATACTCATGACACTAATAAAAATGACTATGAAGTGACTCTAAGAGTTCATAAGAAAAGACGACAACAACTATATAAACTCTTTGCCCACGCGAACAAGTGTGGGGCTCACCAGGAACTATCAAAATCGTGTACTCTAATTAACGAAATTCTCACTCGTGTCAACTGCTGTCTCTGTTAAAAAATAGTGGGGAGTGAGTCGCTAGGTCAGTGAGTAATAAAACTTAACCACAATCGTTTTTAATTGGGGACAGGTCAGAAAACATGCTTGTATAATAATATTCAGAACCATCATAAAAATAAAATGCCTTCTAAAAAACGGTAAATATAATCGGGCTATTCATGTACTTCCTGTGACATAAATCAATTTAACAAATCAGTAATAAACTCGGTAAACACTGTCTCATAGCAAATCTTTATGTTTGAGAGGTTTTCAAGAAAGGATCATGTAATCTATATCACTGTGTGGACACCTTCGTAAAATGGGTCAAATATAACTGTAGGTCCCTACTCGAGGGAAAACTATAACTGTATGCAGTTCTACCTTCCCACTAGCGAGGGCTATAATTGTAATCGGTAATCTGTAAATACAAGGTGCACCAGGTCTAACGAACCCGCCGTTAGCTACGACATCCTTCAAAGTCTCCTCCCATTTGTATTTTTCTTTGTAAACAATAAATATTCACATGAAAGCATTTTCAAACTAGTATAGTGCATTTCAATTCTTATCAAATCATGTAATCCAATTTCGGTAACGGTAATCATATCTCAAGTAAAAGTAAAACATATCTTGTAACAGTGAGAACATTTTAAATAACTGTAAACATCTCAAGTAAACTATTCAGTACCATATGAAGTTAGGGCAAAATGCTATACTTTTAGTACATTACTCGCCGTACATGTTGTTAGTTTAGTGATTAATTGTGCGACGTTTGAGCTAAATTATGTTGTTTTATGTGTAGGAGCATCGGAAGACAAAGACGAGTGAAGGTTGCACAAAATGAGGACGAAAACACAAGAAAAGAGCAAAAATATGCCAAGTACCCAAACCGTGCTACAGACCAGGCTTCGCGAGGTCTATAGCCAGCTTGACCGCGCTACATGCCAGGCTTCGCGAGGTCTATAGCCGGTTTGACCGCGCTACAGACCAGGCTTCGCGAGGTCTATAATTAGGTTGACTGGCTATAAGCCTGGCTTCGCGAGGTCTATAGCCTGGTAGTTAAAAGTCGCGGGTTAAAAGTCTCCAACCCGGATTTGGACTCAGGTACTTCAACCCTAGCCTATAAATACTCCCTAAACATGTCTAAGATAAAGAAGGACGTTTTTAGAGCAGATTCGACCAAAAGGGAGACGTTTTTGAGAGTGTATTCGACCTAAGGAGGCAAAAACACACTAGGAGCAATGCAGAGAATTCTTCTACGAGTTTTTCACTTCCTTCGTCTATTTTTATTATTGGTTATGAATTCTAGTATTGTAGTTTTGCATACTATTATGAATAGCTAATTTGTTATTTAGGATTTTGATAAAACCTTTTGTAGGATGAATTCTTATTACGTTTTTATATAATTGAGTCTTTGGATTTCTCTACGTGTTCAACTACGTGTTTATTGCCGTTGATTGAATGATCATCAATTGACTGTGCCTATTTAGTATGTATTGCTTGGAAAAGGGTACATATTTAGGTAGTTGTTGAACAACATCACTCCTAACGTATGTGAGGAATAAATACGGAGGGTTTAAAGGTGGAATTAGGAATAACGAAACCTTGGTGCGATCTTAGTGAGTGATGAATTAGTGCCAGCTAGCATAGTTCGGAAGAATATGTCTAGTAAATTGTGGTAGTTGCTCGAAAGAGAATTACGACACCAGAAATACTCACGATCGGTAGAGAATACTTAGGCGAAATTATAGAAAATGTAGCGGGAAGGATTCCGACAATTGGAAAAATCACAACTCTAGACCTCCTTAGTCTTGTCTCCAATTTCATCCTTGTTAGTTGATAATTTTACTGCTTTATAATATTTGTTAGTTAATTAGCAGAAATAAAATTCAAATCTTTATAACTAGAAAATTGTTTGAACTTGTGTTTCTTTGCGATATTGAACAACTGTAGCTAAGCCTTAGTTCTCTGTGGGATTCGACTCCGGACTTTTAGACCGGATTATATTTGCAGCGATCGCTTATCCTTTTTAGGACTAGAGTTGGGCGTGATCAAATTTTGGCGCCGTTGCCGGGGAATTAACAGTGTAGCTGTAGGTGTACATATTGCTAGGTTTCGAGTTTGAACTTTTATTTATTTTTATTTTTTTGTATTTGATTTTTTTTTTAAGTTTTTGTTTTACTTGTTGATTTGATAAACATGGCATCTTGGAATTATGGGAGTTTAGGTATTGGTAATTCTACTGTTGATCCTCATACATATTGTGAAGGAAACCACATGTGGCAAAATTATCCAAATATTCCCGAGAGCGAGTTATGTGCACCAACTCAATCTTATGTGTGTGATATGTGTGGTGGTCAAGATGGTCACTTTCATGGTTGTGCTTATATTTTTTATCTTCCCCCAACCCCTTACTTTGATGGTTCTTCTTTTTCTGAGGAAGTCAAGGAACAAAGAATCCAGGGATGATGACCTGAAAGAGATCAAAGATATGTTAAAGTGCCTCATGGAACGAAGTAATGAGAAACAACTGCAAATATAAAGGCTAGGGGATACTAACCAAAGGCAAGGGGATACTATCCAAAGGCAAGAGACAAACTATTCTTAACCTGGAGGCACAAGTGAGGCAATTTAGTTGAGGCTTTAAATGCTCAACAAGATAATATTATGAATAGTAGCCAGGAGCAATGTGTATTAGAGACAGAAATTGAGAACCCAATAGAGGGGCCAATAATAGAACACCAACAATCAATCAAACTAGAATTTGAGGATGCCGATGTTATAGAAGAGATACTAGAGTCAACCAAGGACATTGAGCATACATATTTAGTTGACTCTAGTGTCATTGGTGTTGAGGATGTTGACAGTCCCAAAGTTCATGTAGTTGAGCGCATTGGTCCACACTCCAAGCATTTTTGCACATTGTGTTTGGATGATGATATAGAAATAGAGTCATCTGAGCCACTTGAGGAGTCAAGGAATGAGGAAAAAGTTGCCTACATTATGAAATTCTTCTTGCTAGAAAGTCGGGATTACACACCTTATCTAAAGGCCAAGAATTGCAGAATACTACATTATTTTCTTGGGCCAGTTAGATTCAGTCCACCACCCCTGGAGCATAATCATAAGCTTGAAGCAAAACTTGGGGCTCAATTCATAAGCTCGAGATGGAGGCAAAAAATGATTCGCGTCGTGCAACAACGTTAAATCAAGCGCTTGTTGGGAGGCAACCCAGTTTTACTTCTTTTATTTTTATTTTTATTTTTTATTTTTTATTCTTTATTATTGTATTATTCTTGTAGTGTTGGTTTTGATTTCTCTAGGAGCATGGGAAGCAAAGCCATTGGAAGAAAGCAAAAGCAAGTGAGATGGTTAGAACTAAGTGTGGGGTGCCAGCACAAAGAATCAAGTATGAGAGAAGTCTGAATACCCCATGAGCTGCTAATGCTTCAGCCTTTGGTCTACCAGGGAGTTTCTTTTATCCTCTTATTAGTATGGTGTACATTGGGGACAATGCATAGTTTTAAGTGTGGGGTGAGGAGATTGTCTGGTGACTTTCTATGCTATTTTAGTTGTGTTAGTTCAATTGAATAAATATTTTTATTAGAAAAATTGAAAAGATTAGACTTTGCCCAACGATGGATCTATTAGACAGTTTTCTTGAGGGTTTAAAGTCTAAAAAAAACACACAAAAAAATTAGAAAAATAAAAAAAATCTAAAAATATGTCTTTTATTTAGTAGGTAGTAATAATCTCCCGTGGTTTTTTTTTATGCCTCGGTTATTTTTTATGGGATATAATTTGAACCGGGCCATAGTTTTTTTATTTATTTTTAGAGTAGATTAGGATTTAGAGAATAAAAAGAAGGAAGATGAGATTTCTAGGCGCCTTTTGACTTGTTTGATAGTAGCATATTTAGGCTCTAGCATGTGTAGTACCTTCCCTATGGTTTGAAAATGCTTATGATGCCTTGTTGAGTAGATAACATGTTATTGACGCCTATATCTCGTTTTCTTGGCTTGTGTCACTTTGTATTTGATGCTTAATATTTTGTGGACTCCGTGAATACTTGCAATTATTTGAGAAACGGAATGGAACGGTCCTTAGTGAATCATATGCCATGTGTGGTGAGAAATTATATAGTCCGTGTCATTGCATTAGAGTCTAGAACTTGCCCGGCATGTGAGTTGAAGCAAAATTTTAGGTTTGCTCGGTTTGAAAAATGATTCAGGCTTTATTTGATCCTTTTGAACTTAATATTTACCACAAATAAAATTAACCCTGTTCAACCCTTTTGAGCCTATAAACTTTTATTTGGCAACCACATTACTAGCATATACCCTTTTATTCTTAATTATCATTATTTTGATCCTTTTACCTCTTAAAGCACTTGAATTGTGAAATGAACGCTAGAAGAAGTAAGGACTAAGTGTGAGGTGGCTTCCGAGTGGAACCAAAGAAAAAAAGAAGGGTGTACTTGTTTTGTAAAATAATACACCACTAGCGGAAACTGAAATGGGAAAACAATAATTAAAAAAAAAAAGAGAAGAAAAGAAGGAAAATATAGATGAATAAATTATTGTCTTGTTCTTGCTAGAGGGGTATAAAGTAAAGTAGTGCTTAAAGAAAAAGAAAATATTTTTAGGGTGTGGTCTTGTTTGTGAAATTGAAGTGGATTGAAGAATTTGCACTTGAAATTTATTATGTGATGTGTTAAAATACTTGGGAGGATGAACCACTAATCCAAAATATATCTTAACCTTCCCTTAGCCCACATTACAACCATGAAAAAGTACTAATTGATTTTAGATTGAGCAAGCCTACATTAGTGGAGGTTTACGTAATGGGCAAACCTATGGTACTTTGTGCATGCATGTGACTTCTTTGTGAGAGTGAGAAATTTCATTGATATATGTGAGTCCTTAAAATATATTTAAGCATTTGATCCGAATGTGTGGATTCAACTTACTCTTTTGTTCTTGTTGTGAGGGCACATGATTTCGCAAGGGATATGTGACGTTATTAGATGTCTCTATGATGTTAAGTGTTCAAGCCATTAATGCATTGTGATATTGAGTCGGTTTGTGAGGGTATGATTGTTATGAGCATGTTGTCTTGTTGTTGAATAAATTTTTGAAGGATGACATTAAGTAAAGGGAAGTGTGTGTTAAAGGCATATGCTAAAGTATATTTGTTGCTATCAACCATAGTCATAGGTATGGTGCGATTCGGATGTGCTAAAAGAAAATAAAGTGCTCAAGGTTAGTGTGAATTGGTGGTTGACTCGAGGACGAGCAACATTTAAGTGTGGGGTGGTGATGTCAGGCCAAAATGCTATACTTTTAGTACATTAATCGCCTTACATGTTGTTAGTTTAGTGGTTAATTGTGCGACGTTTAAGCTAAATTATGTTATTTTATATGTAGGAGCATCGGAAGACAAAGACGAGTGAAGGTTGCACAAAAAGAGGATGAAAACGCAAGAAAGGAGCACAAAAATGCCAAGTGCCCAAACCGTGCTACAAACCAGGCTTCGTGAGGTCTATAGCCAGCTTGAACGCATTACAGACCAGGATTCGCGAGGTCTATAGCTAGGTTGACCGCGCTATAAGCCTGGCTTCGCGAGGTTTATAGCCCGGTAATTAAAAGTCGTAGGTTAAATACTCACTAAACATTTCTAAGAGAAAGAAGGACGTATTTAGAGCAGATTCGACCAAAAGGGAGATGTTTTTGAGAGGGTATTCAACCTAAGGAGGCAAGAACACACTAGGAGCAACGCGGAGAATTCTTCTACGAGTTTTTCACTTCCTTCGCCCTATATTCATTATTGATTATGAATTCTAGTATTGTAGTTTTGCATACTATTATGAATAGTTAATTTGTTATCTAGGGTTTTGATGAAACCTTTTGTAGGATGGATTCTTATTACATTTTTATATAATTGAGTCCTTGGATTTCTCTACTTGTTCAACTACGTGTTTGTTGTGTTGATTGAATGGTCATCAATTGACTGTGCCTCTTTAGTATGTATTGCTTGGAAAAAGATACATATTAGGTAGTTGTCGAACAACATCACTCCTAACGTATGTGAGGAATCAATACGGAGGGTTTAAATATGGGATTAAGAATAACGAAACCTTGGTGCGATCTTAGTGAGCGGTGAATTAATGCCAGCTAGCGTAGTTCACAAGAATATGTCTAGTAAATTGTGGTAGTTGCTCGGAAGAGAATTACGACACCCGAAATACTCACGATCGGTATAGAATACTTAGGCGAAATTATATAAAAAGTAGCGGGAAGGTTTCTGACAATTGGAAAAATCACAACTCTAGACTTCCTTAGTCTTGTCTCCAATTTCATCCTTGTTAGTTGATAATTTTACTGTTTTATAATATTTGTTAGTTTCTCTGGACATTTAGACCGGATAATATTTGTAGCGACCGCGTATCCCTTTTAGGACTAGAGTTGGGCATGATCACATATCAAGTAAAGGACTTGTCCCACATGCAATTTCAAACATTCAAGAATACATTTTATTTTTAAAATAATGTATAAACCATGAGGTTATGAAAACACAAATTGCAGTAAGATTACTACTCCCAGTACTCGTGCCGAAATACCAAACGCGTCACCTCAAGCAATCAGTAGGAATTCCTTCAGTCAATCTATAATCACATCATATTGATCTAGTGTTAACTTACTTTTTTGGTAAGAGGGGAAACCCGCAGCCGTTACAACCTCTGCCACAGCCTCTGCCTTCGGGTGAGCATT
The DNA here is from genome assembly GCA_002018475.1 of Nicotiana obtusifolia. NCBI lineage: Eukaryota > Viridiplantae > Streptophyta > Magnoliopsida > Solanales > Solanaceae > Nicotiana > Nicotiana obtusifolia. Next base: position 61,188 of record MCJB01021455.1, on the reverse strand, counting down.
CTGTGGTGAGTACTCTGTGCGTACTGGGTAAACCTCCCCCTGTGTAATAGCCTACAAATTACACAGGAGATGTAAATCACACTAGGCAAGCCCTGTGCGACAGGCTCAACCCAGAAGACATTGAGGGGGGGTTCGATCCCAGATCATCCATATGGATGCCATCTTCCAAACCAACTGGAACTCCGAAGGGTGTAGTGTTAACTTACTTGTTTAAGCTAATTCATAACAAATTCAGAATATCCAACTCTTGAGGTTTCAATGTTTGATTCTCAACTTGTCAAGTTGAATTTGTCCAGGTCACGTGAAAATAGTTCTATACCTCGCATTTCTTTAAGTCATATGTATATTCTGAGAGTAAGGCAAGTTACTGTAGAATATGTACTGTTCCAAATTGCTCTTGAAAACACTAAAACTTGCTTAAGTAATTAATTGCACTATATCTTTATCGAGATTGTTTCTAAAATAATTTCTTCACTCAAATATACACTACTAACTCTTTATCTTTATGGTATTTAAATAAGCTATTCACAATTTATATAAATCTGTCCACATGACTCAAATAAAGAGTTTAAATATTTACCGCGGTACTGAAAACTCGAAAGTGCTTAGAGTTCAAAGGTGCTATTGAACCGATCCATCCTTGGCTTTCAAAATTATTGGTGTGGAGCTTTTCTATGTTTCCTTCTCCATAGAAAAGAAATTCTTTCTATGTTCTTTTCATCCAAATCTAAAGCTTCCAAGATTGAAGTATTTATGTTGCTTTTGGTTCATATAGCAATTGCTCGGTGGCTTCTCTTTCGGCAGAAGCTTTAGAATACGTAACCCTTTCCGTGAACCCCTTTTTCTTTTCTCCTTCTATTGATTTTACCTCCTATAGCAAAGGTTTACACCCTATTTATTATAAATAAAAATCTTTTTAAAATATTATTTCTATAGCTATCGTTAAGGCATTAAATACGATGTCTAATATTTTACTCTCTCATTCTTTCAGTTATTCTCTCCCAAAATCACCGCACAGTATATCTAATTTCTCTCTCCATGATCTCTCTCTCACAGCAAGTTTGTCTTCCCCATTGTTGAACCACGATTCTCTCCATTGTCTTCTCCAAGCTTTATAGTTCTCTCACAGCGCCATTTTCTCTCTCAATTTCAACTTTTTTTCTCCAAAAAGTTGTGGTAAGTGTTAAAGTTTTTGGATTTTTGGCTGGTTAAAGCTTCTTCTTTTTCTCTTTAACAATTGTTTTTTAAAAATATTCACCATTGTTTGGTTTTCTGCAGAATACTTTAAATTTCCTCTTCAATGGCTGATTCAACAACTCCGAAGAGGGTTACTCGAGGTATACCCACTAAAGCACTCAATTTCGAAGGGCCATCTTTCGATTTTCAAATCACTCAAGAGGAACCTTTATTTGCAGGTTCATCAGCAACCATTGAAGCCGAAAGGAGAACAAAAATACGCAATGACCCTATGAAAGAAGGTCAAGATGAGAAATCTTCGAAAAAATCAACACTTCTTGATGTGAAAAAGAGAAGAAAACTTATGAATGATGCTCTTGGGAGCAAGAGAAAAGAGGTCGGTAAAGGAAGTAGCTCGGAAACACATAATGACAAGGTAATTGTAGATGTATTTATATGTATTCGAGTCCGCTTACATTGAGTTTTAGTTTGTACAATGATTTTCTATTCTTATAGTTAGATGTATTTATATGTATTTGATAAGGCATACACTGATTTTTATTTTGTACAGTGATTTTTGACTGTTGTATTTAGATGTATTTATATGTATTTGAGTTCATGTAACAACATTTTTAAATACATTATTAGTTCTATCATTTTGATGTTATTCATCAATTAGTTATGCATTCAATCTAACTGTATTCATCCGTATTTTCAACCTAACTGTATCCATCTGTATTTAAAATAATAGTTATTGTCATAACTCACAGTTTTTGTTGTAATTAGCAGTATACTATGTTGTATTCATGAATGAGTTATTTATTCAACTTAACTGTATTCATCTGTAATTTCAACCATATATTTTATCTTTTTAGTTATTTTTTGTATGCAAGAAATAAAACTCTTTGTTAAACACCCGCCTATTTTATCACCGCATATCAGTTCCTCTGTTAACACCGACATAATTTCTGACCTCAAAGAAAAGCTTACCCCAGATCAGTACAAACTATATGGTACTACTTGTTTTGGAGGATTCCTCGATAGAAGCACTGTGAGGTTCAACATCAGTTGTTCAGATGCTTCATTGTTCAGCAGCTGGAAGAAAGTCCTATTGATTCATTTTTAATACATGTGAATGGTACAACATTATGCTTTTCAATCAGGGATTTTGCGGTAGTTACTGGTCTCAATTGTGTTAGTGACGCTGCCGATTTTGAGTTTAACACAAAGATGCCTAACAGGATTGTGGATACATACTTTGGCAGTGCAAAGAATGTTAAGAAAAAAGATTTGTTGAGATGCTTTGTTGACAAGAATTGGGGTTTTGACAACGATTGAGATGCCATTAAAATAGCTGTGTTGTATTTCATATATACATTCATATTATCCACTAATAAGAACTGCACAACTATCCCAAGACTACATTTTGATTTGGTCGAGTGGGAGATATTGTGATTACCCATGGGGTAAGGAGGCATTCAATGCCCTTCTCAAATCTATTAGCAAGATTGTGGTTTGTATGTCGCAGCATATGTAGAGTATTTGAGTACTTATGGATTGGCTCCACAAACAACCATTGATGCTAATTTATTCCGTCAAAGATATGGTGCCCTCCTTTGGGACTATGCTATGCGAAAATTAGATGCCGATGCGATGAGCGATAATGAAGCACCCGCTAAGATTGTTAGGCACACAGAATAGGATACTTCTATGAAGATAGTTTTAGAATAGTTTTCTGTTATACGGATTGTATTTCAACCTATTGCTGAATTGATCATGATTTTACGCAACCTTTTTGATTTTGAATACATGAATATCTTCTTGTCTTAATGCAACTGTCACTCGAACTACATTCAATTTATTTTTTATATACCTATGTATTTGAATTCTCATGATTGAATACTCATTTTTAACTTTAATGTTTTTTCAAAAGTTCTACCAATAATGTAATAAAACGTAGTTATATTAATAATATGTAAGTTACGCCGTTAATACATGTATTCGGAATACAACCAGAAAAACAGTGAAAACAACTACTGAATTAAACTCAATACAATAGTAATATGTAGTAGTATATCATGTACATAGTTGTATTATGTATTCAAAAGTTATATTAATCGTATGTAAGTTATGTTGTTAATACATGTATTCTGCTGTATTTATGTATTAGTATGATCGTGTACATAGTTGTATTATGTATTTTGCTGCTAATACATATTACTGCTATATTGAGTTTAATTCAATGGTTGTTTTCACTGTTTTTCTGGTTGTATTCATTGTATTTTACTGTGTTTACTATATTTCAAACTTTACTAGATTCAATTATTATATTTTATTTTATTTCCTACATTTGTATTCTGCTGTATTTATGTATTAGTATAATCATGTACATAGTTGTATTATGTATTCAAAAGTTATATTGATAGTATGTAAGTTATGCTGTTAATACATGTATTCTGCTGTATTTATGTATTAGTAGGATCATATACATAGTTGTATTATGTATTCAAAAGTTATATTAATAGTATGTAAATTATGCCGTTAATACATGTATTCTGCTGTACTTATGTATTAGTATGATCATGTACATAGTTGTATTATGTATTAATAAAACGTAGTTATATTAATATTATGTAAGTTATGCTGTTAATGCATGTATTTTGCTGTATTTATGTATTAGTATGATCATGTACATAGTTGTATTATGTATTCTGCTGCTAATACATATTACTGCTATATTGAGTTTAATTCAGTGGTTGTTTTCACTATTTTTCTGGTTGTATTCACCGTATTTTACTGTATTTACTATATTTCAAACTTAACTAGATTCAAGTATTATATTATGTTTTATTTCCTATATTTGTATTCTGCTGTATTTATGTATTAATATAATCATGTACATAGTTGTATTATGTATTCAAAACTATTTTGAATTGAATTACATATGTATTCAATTTTTTTATACACTTCTGTATTATATGTATACATGTCCAACTATACCTCATTTTATACATGTCCTGCTATACCTCATTTTGAATCGAATTATAACACACACACACACACACACACATAATATATATATATATAGACACACACACACACATCATTTTCTTAAGATACCACTAACCATAGCAGCATTCAATTTAGTAATCTAAACTTAAAATATTCATCCAATAACAATCCAATACACCAAGAAATCTGTAACGACACGGCCGGCCGTTTTGAGAGTTATAACCCCCTTTCCCTATTTACTGCTCAATTTGTACTTCATAACTGCTATGTGACTTACCGGGGTAGTTGGTTTGGGTCTGGTGAGGTTTTGAAATGAATTGAGATACTTAGTCTCAAAGATGAAAACTTAAGTTGAAAAGGTTGACCGGAGGTGGACTTATGTGTAGACGACTCCGTAATGGAGTTTTGATGGTTCCGTTAGCTTCATTTGGTGATTTTGGACTTAGGAGCGTGTCCGGAATGTGATTTGAAGGTCTATAGTTGAATTAGGCTAGAAATTGCGAAAGTTGGAAATTTGGAAGTTTGACCAAGAGTGGACTTTGAGGTTACCGGGCTCGGATTGGAGTTCCGGAGTTGGAGTAGGTCCATTGTGTCATTTGTGACTTATGTGTAAAATTTGGAGTTAACCGGACGTGATTTGATAGGTTTCAGCGTCATTTGTAGAAGTTGGAATTTTCTTAGTTTCAATAGGCTTGAATTGGGGTACGATTCATGTTTTGATGCTATTTGAGGTGATTTGAGGGCTCGACTAAGTTCGTATCGTATTTTAGGACATGTTGGTATCTTTGGTTGAGGTCCCGGGGGGCCTCGGGTTGATTTCCGATGGTTAACGGATTGAAAATGGGATTTAGTGCATTGCTGAACCTGGGAGTTTTCTAGTGTGATCGCGCCTGCGAGGGGTTGGCCGCAGGTGCGGCTAGAGTAATGCGGAAGCAGGGGTTTGATTGAGGACTGTGGAGCGTAGATGCAGAATGATTTCTGCAAGTGCGGGCTCGCACTTGCGCGTGGAGTGTTGTAGAAGTGCAAGGGAGCTGGAGAGGCTTGTCCGCAGAAGCGTGTGATTTGCGCATATGACTATCGCGCACAATGCACACCTCAAAACATGGCATGAAACAGTCGAATACAATTATAGTAACCCAACAAAGAGTAGGGATGGAATCCACAAGGAGCTAGATGGGAGTTAGGAGTATATATTCTAATGCGTGAATTTGAACTATCTTAATTTGCACTTCCACAAACTGGTTTTGTTTCCATTTCGAACTAAAAATTGCAAAGTAAAGGAATAAAGCAAGGATAATTATTTTTGTTGTTTTTCAAGTTTGTAAAAAGTCTAGGGCTATGACCATCACCTAGGTGTTCACCTAATGGAATAAAAACCTTAATATTTGTTTTGCTGATCGGGAGTATTATAGCTATCAATTCTCAAATACCAACTCAATACCTCTCGGTCAGAGAGTGGTTTTTCCAATTTGGCTTTCACAAGTCCAAATGAGTATCACATAAAATAGTTGATAAAAGCTCAAGTCGGGTTATTACTATCTCTAGGTTGAACCCTTTAATTAGGTCAATCAATCTCTCGATTGACCCAATTTCTTGTTAGCCAAGTTTTCCCAGACTAAGTCTCTCTTTCTCAAGTAGAGACTAAGTCAAATAGGCTTGAATTAATGTTTGCAACCATTAATTTTACAAATTAAAGCATGAACAAGGCTAAATAATAAACACCAAATTATAAACAAGTACTAAATTAGATACCTATAAGGTTTACACACTAGGGTTTGGTCACAACCCTAGTAAATATCTAGCTGCTTATGCTTGAAATTGAATAAATAGAAGAAGAAATACTAATTAAACTCATATCGTAAAGTTAAAATGATAAAATCTATAGCAAAATACTCCAAAATATAGAAAACTTCCAAAAGAGGCAAAGAAAACGGCTACAGGACTTGCTGATGTCAAAAGTTGACCTAATTTTATAAAACTCATCTATTTATACAAAGCTGAAAATTTTTGACAAAAATGCCCTTCGGGAGGTTCTGCGGCTGCACAATTCCATATGCGGTCCGTAGAATTCTTTATCTTGCAAGAGCTGGGGTTCTACGGCTACAAAATTCTTAATTGCAGCCGCGAGACAATATTTCTGCGTCCGCAGATTTAGCATTATGGCCACAACCTGGTCTTCAGTCCGCATCTTTACTTCTGCGATCGCAAGGTACTTAAACTTGGAAATTTACACATCTTCTGAAGTTGATCTCAAACTCTTCTTTTGCGTCCGCACAATTCCTGTGCGGTCCGCAGTTTTCTATAAAGTTTGCTGGGATTTTCTTTATTGTTTGCGGCCGCAAATGGAATTTTACGGACCGCAATTTCTTCTGCGGCCACAGAATTCCTTCTGCGGACCGCACTTTGTATGCTTTTGTGCCCTGTTGTTTCCTTGTGCTCAGAATACTCCTTTTTTAGCTGGATTCCATCTCAGAAGTCCAACTTCTAACATTCCTACAATTTTGCACATTTCATTAGTTTTGGGAACGCAATTCACTACTTTTAGACTAAAACAAAAGCGGAAAGGGCGCTAATAAGTAGTCAAAATTTTGACTTATCAACTCCCCCAAACTTAAGTCTTTGCTTGTCCTCAAGCAAACAAAGTAGTTCCCACCTCCCCAAGTTGAGGGTCATTTCCGCCACTCAAAGGTGAGGCATTCACCCATCAGTTGGGACCAACAATTAGCCACACTACTTATGTATTATCAACAAGGCGACAAGTTAAATTTTTATGCACATGTAGTTCTAATGTGATACTTTGAGCATCATGAGTTGACTTTATTCACCTAGGAAGCTCGCTCTCTCATGTAGGTCATTGTGGATCTCAGAATCTACCTCCTCTACTCTCCGTCTGCATAGCTCACTTAAGAATTTTAGCAATCAATCCAAAGACTTATGAAAGGATCACTCATCTCTCTCAAGAGAATGTCGCAAGTACGACTTCAAGCACCATAGACTTGCCCCTCATGTAGATCACCACTAATGTAAGCTTACTCGGCTTGAAATCAGGTAGGACTTCTTTCGGGATGTAATGAAGGCTTTTGGGTTAGGATTGGATACAATATGGTTGAGTGGTTACACCTTTCCTTAATCACTCCATCTTTTTATTCTCGGCTCAGACCTTGCCAATTCTTTGAGGCACTTTCTTTCACTCGGGGAATTAGAGAGACTTGACATCACTCTTTCTTAATCATGACATTCATTTTCTCCCTTTTTATTTTTCCATGTTTTGGATCATTTGCTTTCTTTGAATCCCTTCAACTCTTCCACTTATTTACTTTCTTTTGTATTTTTTTTGTTCTTTCCTTTTCTTGCCTTTCCTTCTCATCATTTCTTTTCTTTTTTTTGTTCCTTGATAACTCTTTCAAGTTCCTTGTCTCTCCCCAAACTTACGTTTTTAGCCAATTGTTTCACAAGAGTGTTAAGGAAAGCTCGGGTGCCAAGAGAGGGTCACGAAAAAACAGGTAAAGGTTTGTAACATGGTTATCAAATGAGATAGGATCGAGGCTCAAATGGGTTGACTAGGGATAACAACATTGGTAGGCAATAAAAAATTCAAGCGGGTCAAGGAAAGCCTACAATCACTTCTCAAGCCAAACAAAACTTAAGATTTTGCCTTGAAACACATTCGGGGCAAATTCTAGATCATTCGCACGGGTACTTGGACTAGAAACTAAACATCTCACCCCTCATGCAACTGGATTGTTAAAGAGGATAGAGTCGAGGGCCCACAACAGCCATATTCAAGATTGAAAAATCAGTATGGTTCGATTAAACCACTCGATGATTGCCTAAGTCAACACAAGAGTCACAAAGTCACTAACTAGAGCTATTTCTTTCAAAAACCTTGTTTCTAGCCATAAGCACGTAGTTAAGTGTGTTGGTACCAAGTGAAGCATGTTTGACTCTTCGAGCATAACTTAATTAGGTCTTTTTATTCATTACTACTACTATTATTATCTAAACACCCAAAATGGACTCAGTCCCTTAAGAAGGTTGTCACGCCATCCATCGTTGGGGAAAGTCACCTGATTCACATAAAAACTACCTTTGGAAAGAACCGTGGCATTAAGAAAATCAAAGGCTTATTAGCTACTAAAAAATAAAAAGAAGCTACTAAATAAAAAAGAAGCTACTAATTTAAACACTAACTAATAAGAAAATAAATATAAAGAAGCTACAAAACAAAAACTCTCGAGAGCATGACGAGAATACATAATGAGAGAAGATATATACATAATGAGAGGAGAAAAGAGAGAATATATACAAAATAAGGAGAAAGAAGAAAATACCGTCAAGTTATTACAAACCAATTGTCTCAGAATCATCAAATCAGATCAACTAAACTCCACCCCCTCCCCCGAATAAAAATAAGCATTGTCCCAATGCTTAACAAAATAAGAGTAAAAGAAGGGTAAGAGTGAAGAAAAATCCCTATGGCTCCTTGGCCGTCTCTACGTCCATAGCAGTGTCACCACCCTCAGTCTCCTCCAACTGGATCTCATCATCCTCAACTCTGGAAGTGACTGGGTTGGTGAACATCTAAACGACTGCCTTAGCAGCGGAGTCTGGCTCCTCAGACTGGCCAGTTGGTACTATAGGTGCTGTAGGATCTGGGCCTAGATGGTGTGGGTCAATCAGCATATCAAATGGAATATCTGGCTGCCGCAAGCTTGGTAACCTGTCCTTGGAGCTTGTCCACTGACTTCTTGGAGGCCTGGGTCTTTCTCATTTTCTTAACTTCTTTTCCTAGCTCTTCAATCACGGACCCATGCTGTACCAATGATAGTGTTCTGGTTGTCCAGGAGCTTCTTCAGAGTGTCTTCCACTTATGGGGGCATCTGAGGTGCCGGTATAGAGGACTGTGCTGCAACAGCGCTGGATAAGTCAGACAGCTTTGCAGTGGTTGTCTACATCCAGTTGTTGAGGCTCATCAATGTTTGGGAGACTCGCAGCGCAGAGAGTGGAGCAGAAGGCGTGGGCACCGACTTCAAAGCCAACGTGGAACCTGTGGCAGGAATTGTTGTGGAAACTGCGGATGGTGGTGGAGGCATGGCTGCAACACTAGATAAAGGCTCGACCGAAGTGGATGGAATATCAACTGTCTCTACAACTACCACCGATGGCTCATCAGACTGGTCTGTGGTGGTAGACGGCTGGCCCTTTTTCTTAGGCTTGTGTGCATCCATCAATGAGTACCAGGAGAAGGGCTTCTTTGGCTGCACCTTTGTATCAAAGTCCCTCAGCTCTACCCTCGCATACGTGAGATACTCTGTAATGGTGTTGGGATACGGGTAGGATGTGTCAGCTTGCCGAGCGACCATAGAGATATTGGCCGACATCATGGCACCCACATTGATGGGGTACCCAGCCATGATGGAAGCCACTAAAACTTCCCGTGGGATAAGAAGATATGTCTCATTCTGGCATGGGTCTAGTTGGTTGCATACAAAGGTTTGCCACCCCTTTGCCTCAAAGCTTAGCGTACTCCTGTGAATAGAAACCCCTTCTGTGATCCATGGTGGTGGTGGCACAGAAGCTGCTAAAATCTCAGCTAGCCAAGGACGAGTTGCATCTCCAAGTGCACATTTCTCTAAGTACTGTGGGCTCGACATCATCAAACATCAAGTAAGTGTTTAGTGTGTGCTGATCAAATCACACCTTGAGGTTCCTTCTTTAGTTACCTTTGTCCCTTTCTTGATATGTGCCGCATTGGCATAGAATTCTCGAACAAGATACTCCCTCGCATCCACCACACTCTGGGTAAACCACATCCACCCTTTGCGCTCCCGAAATTGCCTCAAAACTACAAGGTTATACTTTTCTCAATCTTTCAACTGAAATGTCGCTCAAGAGTGAGCGACCTCACTGGCCACCAATCACGAAAACTGGAAAAAACAGCTAAACTTACAAACCGATCCTCCCACACCTCAACTGTAGCATCTCCCCATCTTCCATCATCGGGGATGTCCTGAACTGATGTCTCTGGTGCCTGGGGGACAGGTGTAGTAGAAGGCTTAGAAGCCTGACTGGCACTCTTCGAACCCTCGGAGGTGCTATGTGATGATGACGGCTCATCTCTGAGCTGATATCTCCCTGGCAGCCTTGATTGGACGGTCGGCTCCTCATGTACAGGGGTTGAGTTGCCCTCTGATACGTCCCTAGACGGGGCATATGAACTGGTCTCGGAAAGTTCTACACCTCTCCCTCTGCCGGCTGCTGTCTTCTTTTTGATTTCAAGCTGTTGGGCACTAGGTAAGGGTCTCTTCCCTCGTCCTCGAGAGGGGTCACCCCTTCCTTTTGAAGTGTCGCTTCTGCCTCTAGATTGAACCATGTTCTCTGCCAAGCAAAGGCGATTGTTAGATGCAATTCAGGTTCAAACACAGAATGAATATAAGGACACACCAAAAGATACAGTGAAAAATACAGTAAAAACATGCTTGCAGGGTAAGGAGTTGCGGTCAGCAGAATTTTCATTGCGGCCGCAGAATGGGCATTGCGGACTGCACAATTTTCCATTGTCGCCGTGGAAATGTATTACGGTCCGCACATTTCTCATTTTGGCCGCAACTCAGATAGCACCAATATGCAACTCTTTGATGACAAAGAATTGGCTGTTTTGTGGCCGCAACCAGTTTTCTGCGGTCTGCACAAATTATCTTGCGGCCGCACATGAGATCACCTATTTGACAACTCTCTGATCATAGGAAATAGGGTGTTCTGCTACCGCAATGTGATTTCTGCGGTCGGCACATTTTTTATTGCAGTCGCAGAACCATGCCTTACTAAAGTACCCTAGACTGAGCCTCTGCGAACCGCACAATTTCTTGTGCGGCCGCAGATTTGACCCAATTACGAACAAACCGTCATTTTCACCTAGAGCTTGAAATTTTTAAATAATTTTGACATGGAAACAACATCTAAGCATGAAAATCTATTTACCAATTCCCCTTAGAGAATTTTCCAGTCTACCCACTACATATTTATTCCACATGGTTGTTCAAATAGATTCAACAGACAACTGGTCTAAATTTCTACTAAAAATCTAAAAATTAAAAGAAATTAACAAGATTATGAAGCATACCAGATGTGAATGATTGCAAAAAATGAGTGATCACAGTTGCTAGGCATATTGACAGATGATTCAAGAAGAAATATCAAATTTGTGCAATTTGTAAGCTTAGAGATGGAAAAAGGGTAACAGTAGCCCTAAGCCCCTATTTATACTCAACGGTTTCTGCCAAGGGAAAGAGACATGAGTGCGGTTGCAAAATTCCATTTGCGGTCCGCACTCTGTTACTTGAGGGCCCAGTTGCCCTCATTTTTTGCGGTCCACAGAATTTGGTATGCGGCCGCAGATTCTTATTGCGGACCGCATATTTTGTGTTGTGGCCGCAGATCGACCATTTTTCTGATAGACCAACTTCAGAGAGTTGTCATTTTTCACCTTCAATTTGTGCAGTCTGCAATGTAATTGTGCGCCCGCAGAGCACCTTTTTTTGCAATAACCAAAATTTTGCGGTCCACACAATACAATTGCGGTATGCGATTCTTTCCGCACTTAACCAAATTTCTGGGCACAATTCCTGTAAAGCACACTCATCCCTGCAACATACTTCAATTCCACTTAGCACAAAAATAACACCTAACTACAAAAGAAGAAAAGAAAAGAAAAAGAAACATGGGTTGCCTCCCAAGAAGCGCCTGATTTAACGTCGCGGCACGACGCAGATTACCGTCATCTGAAATGAATCTCCGCCACAACATGGCCATCACCAACTTTTCCCAAATAATACTTCACCCGGTGATCATTGACTCGGAATACTTTATTGCTTTTGTTTTTCAAGTCCAATGCACCAAAAGGTGTCACACCCACAATTTCAAGAGGGCCACTCCATTTAGACTTTAACTTTCCGGAAAACATCCTCAAGCGTGAGTTGAACAACAAAACAAGATTGCCACTTTGAACTCTTTGTTCCAAATGTATTTGTCATGAAGGTACTTCATCCTTTCTTCATACAAGGATGAACTTGCATAAGCATGGTACCAGAACTCATCCAATTCATTTAAATATGCAACCTCAAGCTAGCAACTGCATCACGATCAAGATTCAACTTCTTTAGAGCCCACATGGTTTTGTGCTCAAGTTCCACAAGAAAATGACAAGCTTTTCCGAACACCAACCGGTATGGAGACATTCCAATTGGAGTTTTGAAAGCAGTCCGATAAGCCCATAATGCATCATCAAGCTTCTTTGACCAATCCGTCCGGTTAGCATTCACTGTTTTGGACAAGATACTCTTTATCTCCCGGTTGGAGATTCCACTTGAACGCTAGCTTGTGGAAGATAGGGAGTCGTAACTTTATGAGTAACACCATACTTGCTAAGTAAAGTGTCAAAAGCCTTGTTGCAAAATTGCGATCCCCATCGCTTATAATAGCCCGCAGAATACCAAACCTTGTGAAAATATTCTTCTTCAAGAACGCCACCACACTTCTTGCTTCATTGTTGGGTAGAACAATGGCCTCAACCCATTTAGACACATAATCAACCGCGACCAAGATGTAGGTGTTTCCACAAGAATTCACAAAAGGATCCATGAAATCAATACCCCACACATCAAAAATATCAATTTCCAAAATGGTAGTGAGAGGCATTTTATTCTTCTTCGAGATACCACCGACCCGTTGGCATTCATCACATCTTTTCACCACCGCAACTTAGCACTTTGGCTGCCGTTCTTTCCCTGCCATGGTGACCACCATATGGAGAAGAATGACAAGCCCTAATAATATCAATTTGCTCTTCTTCCGGTACACATTTTCTAATTACCCCATCCGTGCAAATTCGAAAAAGGTATGGCTCATCCCAATAATAATCTTGATAATGCAGTTTTAGCTTCTTCCTTTGATTTGAAGAGAACTCATCCAGGATGATTCCACACACAAGGAAGTTTGCTAGATCCACGAACCATGGCACCTCCTTCATTGAAATAGCCAAGAGTTGCTCATCGAGGAAAGAGTCATTGATTTCAAGGCCATCATGCGGCTTCCTCTCCTCCGCCAAACGAGACAAGTGGTCCGCCACTTGATTTTCACTCCCTTTCCGATCTTGGATGTCAATATCAAACTCTTGCAACAATAGCACCCATCTTATCAACTGAGCTTTTGAATCTTTCTTGCTCATAAGATAGCGAAGTGCTGCATGATCCGTATGAAAAATAACTTTTGCACACATCAAGTACGGACGAAACTTCTAAATTGCAAACACAATGGCAAGGAGCTCTTTCTGCGTAACAATATAGTTGACTTGGGCACTATGTCTTACTAGCATCGCACATGAGCTCAAAAGAAATACTCCAATTAGGAGCGGTGATAATGGGAGTGGTTGTCAACTTGAACGTTAGCAATTCAAAGGCTCTCATGTATTCATCATTGAAGTGAACTTAGCATCTTTCTCTAAGATCTTGCATAACGGGTTCACCACTTTAGAGTAATCCTTGATGAAGCGGCAGTAAAACCCCACGTGGCCTAAGAAACTCCGCACGCCTTTCACCGAAGTCGAAGGTGGAAGTTTAGAAATCACCTCAATCTTTCCCTTGTCGACTTCTATGCCATTCATTGAGATCTTGTGGCCCGGAACGATGCCTTCCTCGACCATGAAATGACACTTCTCTCAATTTAGCACCAAGCTCGTTTCTTCACACCTTGCCAATAATTTATCCAAATTTGCTAAGCAATCATCAAAGGAATCCCCAATCACCGATAAGTCATCCATGAAAACTTCAAGGTAGTCCTCTACCATGTCCGTGAAGATCGCCATCATACACCTTTAAAAAGTCGCTGGTGCATTACATAAACCAAATGGCATCATCTTGAAAGAGAACGAACCATAGGGACATGTAAAATTTGTCTTCTCTTGATCCTCTAGATCAATAAGGGTTTGTTTGTACCCTAATATCCATCTAGAAAGCAATAGAAAGCACGGCCAGCCAACCTATCAAGCATTTGGTTAAGGAAGGGAAGTGGGAAATGATCCTTCCTTATGACTTTGTTGAGCTTGCGATAGTCCATACACACTCTCCACCCGGTCACCGTTCGTGTGGGAATCAACTCATTCTTGTCATTGATGACTACCGTCATGCCCCCTTTCTTTGGGACACGTTGCACTAGAGAAGTCTACGAACTATCGAAAATGGGGTAGACAAACCCGGCATCCAACCACTTGATAATCTCCTTTTTGACCACTTCTTGCATAGCCTCATTGAGTCTCCTTTGATGTTCAATAGATGGTTTGGCGTCTTTCTCACAGTTGATCTTGTGCATGCAACATGCAGGGCTTATTCCCCGAATATTTGCCAATGTCCATCCAACAGCCTTCCTCCTCTTATGTAGCACCGCCAATGTGGAGTCAACCTGCACGTTAGACAAACAAGAGGAATGAATAACCGGTAAAGTAGAACAAGGGCCAAGAAATTCATACCGAAGATGTGGAGGCAATGGCTTAAACTCTAAGGTCGGCGGCTTTTCAACTGAAGGCTTTGTAGGAGGAGTTTTCCTATTTTCAAGATCCAAGGAGAGTTTCTGGGGTGCATAATTGTATGACCCCATTCCTTGCAAAGAATTCACATATTCCATGAAGCCATTCATCTCGTCATTATCAAAGTTGAGCAAGACGGCCTCCAACATATCACCCACATTGATCGTGGTACTTGTATCATCAACAATCACATCGGGGTCACCAAGTCCACAAAAGAACACACTTCATCGCTATTTGGTTGCCGCATAGATTTGCACACGTGGAACACCACCTTTTCATCACCCACCCGGAAAGTGAGTTCTCCGACTTCCACATCAACAAGAGCCTTCCTCGTAGCAAGGCTAGGTCTTCCAAGAATAATCGGCACCTCATAGTCCATTTCACAATCAAGAATGATAAAATCCGCCGGAAGAATGAATTTATCAACACGAACCAATACATCTTCAATCACTCATCTTGGTCTCTTCATGGTGTGATCGGCCATTTGTAATCTCATAGATGTGGGTCTTGGTTGCCCAATTCCCATTGTCTAGAAAATTGAATAGGGCATCAAATTGATGCTTGCCCCAAGATTACAAAGAGCTTTAGCAAACTCGCACTTCCAATGGTACAAAGGATTGTGAAAGCACCGGGATCTTCCAATTTAGGAGCCATTGAATGCACAATTGCACTCACTTGATGATTGACTTTGATAGTTTCAAAATCCATCGACCACTTCTTTGTCACCACATCCTTCATAAACTTTGCATAACCGGGCATTTGTTCCAAAGCTTCAACTAATGGCACATTGATCGAGATACTCTTCATCATGTCAATGAACTTTTTGAATTGTTTCTCGCCATTTTACTTAGCAAGCCTTTGAGGATATGAAGTGGGAGGCTTAGGCAATGATGCCTTAGCCTTTTGCATTACCGGTTTCGATATGTCAATAATGTGATCCCTAGACAGGTTCACTTCCTCTTGAATCTCTTCCACATTGTCATCAATATCAATCCGAACTTCATCATTTGTTGCATCACATTGCTCAGGGCCTCTTCTTGTACCACTTACTCATCATCTACAAGTTGCCTTTGACTTGAGGTGGGTGCATTCGCACCTTTTCCACTTCTTGTAGTAACGTCCAAGGCATGCCCCGTGTTATTCCCACCCTTTGGGTTCACCACTGTGTCACTTGATAGTGCCCCCTTAGGACGAGGATTTAGAGCTTGAGAGATTTGCTATACTTGCACTTCTAAGTTGAGGATCGATGTGTTGTGTGAGGCAAGTTGAGCATCAGAATCAGCATTCTTCTCCATCATTTGCTTGAACATGTTCTCAATACGCCCCATTTCATTGCTGGAAGAACTAGGACCATGGGAAGGGTAAAAAGGCGTGTTGCTCGATTGTTGATACATCAGGGGCCTTTGAAAATCCGACCTCCGATTGCCTTGATTGTTACCTCGCCAATTGCCTTGGTTATTGTTGTTATGCCAATTCCTTTGATTATTGCCACCACTCCAATTTCCTTGATTGTTGTTGTTATTCCAATTGTTTTGATTGTTTCCACCACTCCAATTACCTTGGTTGTGAGAATTTCAATTTTTTTGATTGTTTTGATGTCGCCATTGTTGTTGGCTTGGGCCTTGGAAGTTATTTCTTCGCCCTTGAAAGTTGTTCACATATTGGACCTCTTCTTCTTGGTCATTATAAGAGTCATCTTGATCAAACCCACTATCTTCTTGCACAAAATTGTCCACTCTTTGTTGCACTTGTGGACCCTCTGTTCTCCATTTGTTCACCATCATGCTTACTCGTTCCATTGCATTGATTTGCCTCGGGTTTTGCACTTGTTGAAGTTGAGCCTTTGCCAATTGGTTCATGGTGGTAGTCAATTGGGCTATAGTTTGCCCATGGTCATGCAACTCCTTGTGAAGGTGAATCACATTGGGATCACCTTATGGAACATTAGCCCGGGATTGCCATGCCAATGAATTATCTGCCATTTCATCCAAAATATCACACGCCTCCACATAAGGCATAGTCATGAAGTTCCCACCGGCAAGTTGATTCACTACACATTGGTTGGTTGTGTTGATCCCTTGATAGAAAGTTTGTTGAATCATGTTCTCCGTGATATCGTTGTTGGGACACTCTTTAACCATCGTTCTATATCATTCCCATATCTCGTGTAGTGGTTAATTGGACTCTTGCTTGAATGCTAGAATTTCATGCCGAAGTATAGCAATGTGCCTGGGAGAGAAGTACTTAGAAATAAATTTCTCCGCAAATTCATCCCAAGTATGAATGGAATGGCTAGGAAACGCTCCAACCAATTTAAATCTTTCCCCTGTAGAAAGAAGGGAAAAAGTCTTAGCCTCAAAGCATCCTTAGAGACATTTGTTTGTTTACTCCCCCAACATGTATCCACAAACCCCTTCAAATGTTTGTATGCACATGGACCCGGAGCACCAGTGAAGAACCCTTGTTGCTCAAGCAAGGTGAGCATCACGTTGGTTATTTGAAAGTTGCCCGTCCTGATACGGGGAGGGACTATTGCACTTGCATATCCTTCATTCGGCAACACCCGGTGTGGAGCCGCTAGTGGTGGAGGTGGTGGTGGAGTGGGCACATTGTCATGAGACACTCGGCCTCGTCTATTGGCTTGAGGTTCAAGCGAAACCTCATCCATTTGATCATCCTTAACGTCCACATCCCCCAAAGTAATGTTTCCGAGCTCATTATTTTCCATGGTTGCACCTACAATTTCCCAACACATTAGTAACACGGAAGGAAACGAAGATATTCCAAAAACTCACCCAAATATATAGCTAACACTGTTTTTAACTCCCCGGCAACGACGCCAAAAATTGACTATCTCGCACAATGCACACCTCAAAACAAGGCATGAAATGGTCTACTTCAATTATAGTAACCCAACAAAGAGTCAGGATCGAATCCACAGGGAGCTAGATGGGAGTTAGGAGTATATATTCTAATGCATGAACTTGAACTATCTTAATTTGCACTTCCACAAAATGGTTTCGTTGCTATGTCTATTATAAAACTAAAGATTGCAAAGTAAAGGAATAAAACTAGGATAATTGTTTTTGTTGTTTTTCAAGTTTGTAAAAAGCCTAGAGCTATGACCATCATCTAGGTGTTCGCCTAAAGGGATAAAAATCTTAATGCTTGTTTTGCTGATCGGGATGTATTATAGCTATCAACTCTCAAATACCAACTCAATACCTCTCGGTCAGAGTGTGATTTTGCCCAAGTATCACACAAAACGATTGATAAAAGCTCAAGTTGGATTATTGCTACCTCTAGGTTGAACCCTTTAATTGGGTTAATCAATCTCTCGATTGACCTAATTTCTTGTTAGCCAAGTTTTCCTAGACTAAGTCTCTCTTTCTCAAGTAGAGACTAAGTCAAATAGGCATGAACTAATATTTGCAACCATTAATTCCACAAATTAAAGCATGAACAAGGCTAAATAATAAACACCCAATCATAAACAAGTATTAAATTAGATACCCATAAAGTTTACACACAAGGGTTGGGTCACAACCCTAGTAAATATCTAGCTACTTATGCTTGAAATTAAAGAAATAGAAGAAGAAATACTAATTAAACTCATATTGTAAAGTTAAAATGATAAAATCTATAGTAAAATACTCCAAAATATAGAAAACTTCCAAAAGAGGCAAAGAAAAACGACTACAGGACTTGCTGATGTCAAAAGTTGACCTAATTTTATGAAACTCGTCTATTTATACAAAGCTAGAAATTTCTGACAAAAATGCCCTTCGGGAGGTTCTGCGGTCCGCACAATTCTTCATCTTGCAGGAGCTGGGGGTTCTGCGGCCACACAATTCTGAACTGCGGCCGCGAGGCAATATTTCTGCGGTCCGCAAATTTAGCATTGCGGCCGCAACCTGGTCTTCTGCGGTCCGCATCCTTACTTTTGCGGTCGCAAGATACTTCTTCTGCGGCCACACAATTCTTGAGAAGTCCGCAATTCTGAAGGACTTGGAACTTGAAAAATTTGCACATGAAGTTGATCTCAAGCTCTTCTTTTGCGGCCGCATAATTCCTGTGATGTCCGTAGTTTGCTAGAAAGTCTGCTGGGATTTCCTTCATTGTTTGCGATGTATATGGAATTCTGCGGACCGTAATTTTTTTTGCGGATGCTTCTGTGCCCTGTTGTTTCCTTGTGCTCGGACTACTCCTCTTTGAGCCGGATTTCATCTCGGGAGTCCAACTTATAACATTCCTGTAATTTTGCATATTTCGTAAGTTTCGGGAACGCAATTCACTGCTTTTAGACTAAGACAAAAGCTGAAAGGGCGCTAATAAGTAGTCAAAATCCCCACTTATCAGCAGATGTGCACCCCTAGAAGCGGGGTTTGCAACCGTAGAAGCGGTTGGTCGGCTTTGAGAGAGTTTCGCAGATACGGATGGTCGACCGTAGAAGCGGCTAAATGAGCCTAGAAGCGAAAAGGCTGGGCAGAACACTTAAATTCAAGGGTCCGTGATTTTTCTTCATTTTTGGACATTTCAACTCAGTCTAAGGCGATTTTTAGAGGATTTTCGAGGGGTTTCTTGAGGTAAGTCACTTGTGCTCATTTTTGTTCGATAACCTTGTTTCCCTATTGATTTTCCCACCTAGATTGTGTGGTTTTAGGGTGTAATTTGAGGGTTTGAGGCTAGGGATTTGGAGAGTTGAATTTGGAGATCTGGGTGACGATTTGGTGTCGGATTTTGGCAAATTTGGTATGGTTGAACTCCTGGTTGAATGGGCTTTCAGGTTTTGTTACTTTTATCACGTTTTGTGACATAGGATCGGGGGCCGGCTTTTGAGTCGACTTTTGACTTTTGATTAAGAAATTAGTATTTTCTTGTGGAATTGATTCATTTATCCTGTGTTGATTGTATCGCATTTTGGTGGCTAGATTCGAGGCATTTGGAGGCCGTTTCGCGAGGCAACGGTGTGTTGGAGTAGAGATTTGCTCGGATTGAGGTAAGCAACAGTTCCAAAATTTGGTTCTAAGGTATGACCCTGTAATATGTGTCATGTGAGTGGTTTAGAGGTGACGCACATGCTTAGCGACGGGCATGTGGGCGTGCACAGTAGGTATGACTTAGTCGATTCCATGGAACTAAATAGTTGGAAAATCTGTTGTTATCCGTATATTCTTCATGTGTTATAGAAAATGAACTGCAAATCATGTTAGAATTCATGTTTGGACTATGTGTTGGTACTGTAGGGACCCACAGAGGTCGTATACATGTTGAATTATCTGCTAAATTGTTGTTTTTGTACTCAGTCATAATTTTGCCTGCATATTACATCTCAAACTGTATTGTTCATTATTGATATATCATACCATTGTTGTTTGGGATGGCTATTATGATTACTGAGAGCCCGAGAGATTGGAGAGATTGATGACTGAGTGAGACTGAGGGCATGATTGTAGTGATATTTATGGGGTCGGGATGCACGCCCTAGTATGTTTTATTTATTTATGCCTGGGTCTGGCTTATTATAGTGCTTGGGATGAAGGAGCCCCTCCGGAGTCTGCACACCCACAGTGAGCGCAGTAGTTTTATATTGAGGGATGGATCTTCCCTTGGCATGTATCTTGCCTGAATCATTTATATTTAGGGATGGATTTTCCCTGGGCTGTATTGGCCTTATACAGTACTGAGTGACTGACTGTCAGTCGATACATATATATTTGGGATGGATCTTCCTTGGGCTGAATTAGCCATATACCGTACTGAGTGATTGAGTTTTTCGAAAGTGTGAGTGCACGAAGCTTCTAGTGTGGTGCATTACATACAGCATGTACATTGGTACGTAGATATAGAGAGATCGTGTTCCTCATATCATTCAGAATTGATCTATCTTACTTGCACTGAGTTTAACTGTTGAACTTGAAAGCATGCCTATCTTTCTATGTTGAAATTTCTGTATGAATTATATCCGTGAAGCTCGTCATTACTTTCAATCCAGTATTTAGTCTTGTTACTTACTGAGTTGGTTGTACTCACGCTACATCCTGCACTTGGTGTGCAGATCCAGGTGCTTCTAGTCACGGTGGGCGTTGATTTCTCTACGCAGCCTGATCGTTGGAGACTCCAAAGTAGCTGTCCAGTGTTGGCAGACCTTGTCTCTCCTTCCCTATCTTTCCGCTTTATGTACTTAGTTTTAGTCTTTTATAGACAGTATTTCCAGACTTGTGTTGTATAGACGCTCATGTACTCCGTGACACCCCGATGTTGAGTATTACTGTATTGGGTTTTGGCCTTCTATCCAGTTTTTGAGAGTTTGATGATTTAAACCTGTGTTATTCTTATTTTTCATTTAAAAGTGCTAGTATGTGCGAGGTGTCGGCTTGCCTAGTACTATGATAGGCGCCATCGCGACAGGTCGAGTTTTGGGTCGTGACAAAATCAATACTGAATGTATAACTTGAACAAATAAAAAAACAGTGACTGCACGAATTAAAATCAGAACACCAACTAATTCCTACGTGGAGCATTTCTACAAGTACGCTTATTATGTCCATCCTGCCCAAATATACTACACGAATGTTGATTTTTCTTCTGAAGCAATTCACTTAACGGCTTATCGTGCTTCTTCTTTGGCCTTCTATGAGGCCTTTTCCATTTGGGTGGTAAGATAACTTCCTCTGATACATGTGCTGGTATATTCCATTCACTTCGGTCAGGCAGAGGATACACGGGCATCTCGCATGTGATTACAGCAGACTTTGGTTTGTAACAGTTCGAGCAATAATCTTCCGGCATTAGGAACTTGCTTTTCAAGACAGCCCAAGCATATGGGCATGGTAACTCGTCAACTTGGAACTTGCCACAACTACAATTTTTCTTTAGGCGGCAAACGGTGTAATGCATTCCTTCATCATTCACCATGTGCAAATGATCAGTTGATTGTACAACCTATATTAAACGGAGAAATATTAGTTTTGGACATTTGTACAAAACATGTATCTATCAATGAATACATGGATTACATACATTATACATGAATATAAGAAAAAATTATTTGAAATACATTGAATTCAAACAGGTATTTATTGAACAGAATATAAGAAGTGAATAACATTATTTGTGAAATACAGTGAAATACAGTAATATACTCTCAATATAATTATAAAATCAATGAATACAACCAATGAAATATACTCAATACACCAGTAATACCATGTATTAGTATTAAATAAAATATTGTGATACAAAATAAACTTGAATACATTGAATACAACTGTTAGATACAACAGAAGCACTAGGTTTATTATGAAAGATGCAGGCAGTAGATTACTATTACAAGTTGTAACCGGCATAAATACATGATGTACTCATATATTACATATTACAGAAACATATTAAGAAAGAAAGCATATATTATGAATACAACATAATATATATTGTATAATAATATGCTGCCATTAATACGCTATAAAGCTATTACGAATACATATACATACAGTTGAATACAACATATTGGTGAAGAGGTTGTAAGTAATAACTCTCAAACCTGAATGCATTTGACCTATCAACACGGAATTGAAACCTTTCAGCAATTGCACATTGCTCCATCACCGCCTTCAATGTGACCTTATCCTTAAACACTTGTCCAGCCATCAGCTCTTTTTACTTAGTATTTGAAATAATCAAATCCCTTTCCGGTTCGAACCTCAATTGGTTCACTTGAGTTTAAAGATGCAAGTGCAAGTATATCAACTGTATCAAATTTATTCACCCCATCGGTTGCGTCAAGTTGCATTAAGTATCTTTGAAATAAACTTCCTCCATCTATAATTTCTTTATCTAATGTAGTTATGTACAATGGATATATCCCGAATTCTCTATTCTCCTTTTTCAACTCTACATACATCCTGTAACCCATGTCGTTGTGTATTTCCATAGGCGTGCAATTTCCTTCCACTTTATATTCAATTTTTGACTTGGAGCTCAAATCTTGCCAAGTTGCTTCGAAATTGAAGCAATCAAATCACTGTACGACGCATACTCCTTTATCACCATCCCAACAATCGAATAATTGACACAGCAATTTTCAATGTTCCACTTGCTAGAATGACGAATTAGCGCTGTTAAACTTACCATCTAGAAAACTGAATTTCAAAATATTTCTGTAGATACTTGTATCAATTCTGAGCAGAAACTCGAATAATATCAGGAAAAAAAATCTCGAACTGTATCAGAAAAAAAAAGAGACTGAAACTCTGAAGAATGCTATGTCTTTTTGGTGTTTAGCGTCTGATAAATCTTCTCATTAATTGGATTGATAATGTTGCGTGTTATAATTGATTTAGTTGAGTTATATTAGGAGTATATCACGTTAAATTAGCAGCTTTCCGTTATTAAAAAACTGGAGAGACTTATTATTACGTTGATTACCGTTACTGTATTCATGAATACACGGCACGAGTACATGTGAATACAGCGGCTGACAACTGGACTATCCTGTTTTTTAGCCGATTTTGGCTACTGTATTCATGAATACAGTAACGGAAATACATCGAATACATTACCACAACAACTGAAAGGTAGCTACAGGAAGTAATTATGTATATGATAGGTATATGCAGTTAATAGCCACTAAACAATAGTGGTTTCTGAAAATTCGTTTTCTTTTAATTGATTAGGTTTCTCCTTCTTCTTTTTTTCTTTCTTTTCTTCTTTTTTTTTGTTTTATTTAAGTTATGCTTAAAGACCAATATACCCTAACTTGAATATGAAGTATTACAATTATATAGACGTGGAAGATCTCAATAGATTTATTAATACTTTCATTATTCTATTTTATATATTATTCTTTCCTTTTTAGTCTCTAAAAAAGAGATAGACATCTTCCTATATTCGCAAAGTAACTTTAAATTTTTTATTTTATTCTTAATAATATATTTTTATAATGATAAAGATACTATGGCATGTTTTAAAAGACAAGTCTTAATGGTACTTTTGGAATGTACTGAATTTTTTTTCCTTTGTTAAGACTCTATTCAATCAAACATAGTCAGTCATATAAGATAGAAATGAAATGATCAAATACGACAGTGTATCTAATTCCTCAAAAACAATGGGTGGAAGATATCCAAGCCCGTTTCAAAAGTTGCTGGTCTACAATGATGGAGAAAGTTCATGTAAAAGAGTAAGTTTGGTAACATTCTAAAAAGAGAAGAAACGTGCTGTTCTTATAAAGAAAAATGGAAAGAGAAGTACGAAGTGTATGGCCTTTGTTGTGGGGAAAAAGGAGGTGGTTCACATAGATTTTGCTTCAACAGCCTAAGATAAAACCATTCTAAAAGAATAAGAAAACAACTATTCAAATAAGATGCAAAATGTGACGTGACTGTAGAATTAACAAAACAAAGTTGAAATAAGATGCAAAATGTGACTGCTTCTTGAAAGCTTCCCCCCTTCGCAAACAAAACTCAATATCTTTATTTTTAGTTTCTAGAGAAAAAAATTTCTCCTTCCAGAATCCATCCGAAACTAGGTAATGTTTTGTTTGATATGTGAATACTCAATCAATCTTTAAGAAGTAATACTTGGAAATCATACATATGACAATTAAAAAAATTCACAATCTCAAAAGGATTAACTTGAGACCAAAACACTTGTTGAAAGTAGATTCAATATTTTAAAATCACTTTTAAAATGTGTAGGAATAAAGCGACAATAATAGAGAAAATAATAATAATAATAACAATAAAATTACTCCATCACTATATTACAAATACTAAAAGGTGACCATCATCCCCCTCCTCCCTTCTCTTTCCTTACCTATCCTCTTGTAATAGACACTTTTTTTTCCTTCTAAATACTGAAAGGTAGTAGTAGTAGTACTTTTTTTAAAGAGAAACAAAAAAATACTTGAGGGGGAAAAGCTAACTTTTCCAAGAAAATACTACTCCTAATAAACTGTATTTCAGGAAAAAACCGGGAAAAAGAAACGAACCCAGAAATCCAATTATTATTTTTCACAATGCGGTTCTTGGAAGGAAGAAGAAGATGGGTTCTTGGATCAATTTTCTATGTGGGTTTCGTCGTAATGATGGATTTGTGCATGGGAAATGAGGAAATGCTGTTATCAAATAATAGTTCGTGGTGGCCAGCAGTAACAGGGATGTATATAATGGGGGACTCTTCAGTCGATTGTGGAGATAACACTCCTTTCTACCCCATTCTTCACCAAAATCTTTCTTTACATCCTTGTAATGGCTCTGATCAAACTCTCCTTCCTCAGCTTCTTGGTACTCTTTCTCTCTCCCCCCCTGCTTGCCTTTCATTTTTCTATTTGGTGTATGTTATTTTCTGTGATTCTTTCTTCTATTGGGCGTTATGCTGGCGAGAAGGTTCAAGAAATGCTTGAAGTTCCAGTTTTGTTTCTTTTCTTGCTCTTCACTGTGTTTCTGTTTTTCCCCTTTTTTATGGGTTTGGGGGGATTTTTTTTTTTTTTTTTTTT
>MCJB01021455.1:12428-35903 GCA_002018475.1 Nicotiana obtusifolia | reverse complement strand
GGGGGGGGGGGGGGGTTAGTTTAGCTAATTCTTCCTGAAATGGGTAGGTCTATATTTGGTGTTCTTGTTCTTCTTTTGGAAACTGCATAAATGCCGGAAAGTCTTTCTTCTATTTTAAGCTCCCTTGATATGAGGCTTAGTTTGAAATTGAGAAGAATATTAAGTTTCAAGAAATTGGTTGGGATGCTGACTTCTTTATACATTTTCCTATGGGCTTCTCTATGATAATGTTGGAACTTTATTAATATTCTAATGATTGGAAAGCCCCAGTACAAATTAGGGGCATGATCAATCTCATCGACTCTGTTTCTCAGACACATACTTTATTGTAGCTCTGTTATATAGGTCACACAGAAATGCCGAAGTTTGGGGGTTTACACTTTCTGTAATGCCTTTGCTTGCGCATCTTGTTTTTTTTGTAAAAAGAAAATTATATCTTAAGTGTTTGATATATTGAGTTGTCTTTAGTATTATAATTTGTCCAGCTTAAATGCTGAAGTTTGATGTAAATGGCCTTTGTTGTTACAGCTAAGAAGATGGGATTGCAATATGTTAAACCATTTTACAGCCAGAATGGATCAATTGAGGAGCTTCTAAATGGAGTGAATTTTGGTGCTGCACAAGCTACCATCATGTACCCTAGAAGTCGAAGCTATCAGTCGCTCAACCAACAACTACGCCAAACATTCGAGACCATCCAGTTACTGCAGCTTCAGCTTGGCCAAGAAACTGCCAAAACTCTAATTGAATCCTCCCTTTTCTACCTGTCCTTTGGAAAAGATGATCTGATCAACTACTTAGTTGATGATGAATCTGCAACAAGTCCTGGATACGATGGCCTAAATTTCACACGTATTTTGGTTGACCAGATGATAAATGTCATAGAAAATCTTTATGATGCAAATGCAAGGAAGATTGTTTGCATGGGCATACTGCCTTTGGGATGCTCACCGAGCGTAATGAGCATAAGGCACAATTCAACAATTGGCGATAAGCTGGGCTGTGAGAACGATGTCAACTTGCTAGTTTTGGAATTCAATACAAGGCTAGAGCAGAAGATTCTTGACCTTAACCTCAAAATGCGAGGTGCCCAAGTCATATTCTGTGATATCTATCGAGCAATGATGGAATTCATTTTTCATCCTCAAGCCTATGGTATGATTAATGCTAATACACTTCTCAAAATCAAAAGTTTCTAACAATTTGCCTAACAATTGGAAATAGTTCAAGATTCACTGCTTTGTGCACAAATCATTTGCTGGTTGCGACATCTCGGATTTTGCATTTACTTGATCATCCCAATCTAAAGCATCTTGCAATTAGGATTATTTGAAAATGCCTGAATGTTGATCATGTGTTGCTTCAAACTGGGCGCACTGTTGTTTCTGCAATGGACATCTTATTTGAAGTGTTAGACTATTCTCTCATTGCATATTGGACCAAATCTTTAGATAGTTGATTTAATTGCCTTCTGCACTCAAAAGATGCTAGTTTGTTTCAAGGATTTCATATTAGGTTATTCCACATATAATTTGGTATTTCATAGCGCTTCAATATTCCACATACAATTTGATTCCACTATTCCTGGCGAACTTCATTATAATTTCTTTCTATGTGTGTGCTTTTGTAGTTGCTTTTTCCTTTTGTCGTCCTTTAAGGTTTCTGATCTAAATGGATAAAGAAAGAACACATCTAGTTCTAAAATTTGTTATGTCCAAAATCTGGATCTTTCTTCATATATTTTCTATTTCATGGTTATGCCAAATATTTCTCAATCTCCGGTTGTTCGGATTTGTCGTTATCGACTGTCTCAATCTGCTGTGAAAATATTTGCAGGATTTGAGGATGCAAAGAATGCTTGCTGTGGGCTAGGCAAATATGGTGGGACAAAAGGGTGCCTGTCACCAGATATGGCGTGCCAACGAGCTTCAAATCATATATGGTGGGATTTATATAATCCTACTGAAGCTGTAAATATCTTACTAGCTAATTCAGCATGGTCCGGCCATCCGTTGTCTTCCATATGTCGTCCAATCACTTTTAAGGCATTGGGATCCTCTTCATACTAGAAAATCACAGGTCAATGCCTAGTTAGCTCTGATTTGCTGCTCAATTTCTCTGTTTCTCTTTCTTGAGAGTTGAGTTTCTGTGTGTATTGTGTATTACTTGTACTTAGAAATATCTTTGTTCAAGACAGAGAGAGAGAGAGAGAGAGAGAGGATGGAGTTAGGGGAACTACACTTTTGATTAGGCTTACAGTAGATGGCACCTATCTTGATCTGTATATATGGAGTGTTTTTGGGTAAACTTATAACCACATTTTCACTTATATATACTCTGTTTGGTAAGTATCAAAAGTGCGAGTTAATTCCCTATATGGCCACTTAACTTGATGACTTTATCTAGCAAAATCACTTTTCTTTGTTTTAAGACAAAAATAATAACCACCATAAACGCCTAAGAAAAGACAATTTTACCCATATCAATAAATACATAATGTTAAGAAATCTCATAAAATTATTAGATAATTTGTTTGAGTTATAAAAAATTATTACAAAAATAAATATAACTCTAAAAAATGATAATGTTGCTTTTATTTAGCTAACTCAATAAATGAAGAAATTTATTCATGAAAGTTTTCAGATGCCTTACTCGGAATTCTTGTGACCTAATATTGAAAACAAAATGCAAAAATACTTTAATCATAATTCCGTAAAGATTTATCAAATAAAATGAATTAAAAATTGATTCTTTTGGTGTTTGAGAAAATTATCATACAAAATTGATTGTGGCAATATAAAGTTTAAAGAATGACTAATGTTGAATTAATATTTTATAATAAATAACTTAATATGAATACATAATGAGTTTATAATGCATCTTGTCTTCTACTATTTTGCAATACGAATATGGCGAGTTCATATGTCAATTTTGCATCTTTCTATTTTCAAAACTTATTATGTTTTTTACTCTTATAAAAATTGGTTATCTCATAATTAAAATATTAAAAGAGATCACCTCAAAAACTAAACCAAAGTCCAGAACAATTACTGATGAAATAAAACTGAAGGAGTCCAGCAAGGTAGCAACTAATATATAATGGACAGAATTTTTTGGATTTGATATGACGGAATAAAACCAAGCGCCATCAGTCCTAAATATGTATTCGATTATTTGGATTTGATTTGATTTGACGGAACTTTTTCTTTTTGGATTTTAAAGCCCTATTATAATTTTATATAGCTTAAACAAATTATTTTAATAATTTAATGCATTTTTTAACATTATTTATTTATTGTGGGTAAAATTGTCTAGAAAAGTGGCTTTTATGGTGGTTTGACTTTGGAGAAACAAATGAATAGTTTAGTGATTTTTTTGTCCTAAAACAAAGAAAAGTGATTTTACTACGTAAATTTATTAAGTTAAATGACTATTTGAGGCATTAACTTTAAAAACGCTTATAAACCAAATTAAGCCAAAAGCCACAAATTGTCTGGTTATAAGCACTTCGATTTAACCAAGTTTTATCCCAAGGATCTTTTGTAATCCCCGAAGACCCTTCCCGAAAAACAAACTCCTAACTCCTTTCCATTTTTTTTTCGCCATTCGTCAGTCTCCGAATAAAGATACTTTTACACACATAATTAGAACTTCTTTTCTAAGTAAAATTCATATCCAAACACTGCATTTATTTGTTCCAATAGGAGACATCATGCCGAATCTGCTGAAATTTCAGAATCCATAACGCACTTGGAATAGCTTTCATCTAGCGAGCCACATGTCATATCATATTTTATCCTATACAGATAGTCCCCCTACTTTCCGGTGACATAACTTTCTGTTACCAGGAAGTTAGTAGAAATACCTTTTTGGCAGGAATTATTATAATTCCCTCTGAAGGTCTCTGACAGTTGATTAGACGCACGTCTCTCCATATTTAATGCCCCGAACACGCGTCGTCCCATGATTCAGCAAAGCTTTTGCCGACTATCGAGGTAATCATGGTCATGAATTTAGCCGCCAAAATTTTACTTATACACAACTTTCTTGTCCTTTACGTTTCACAATTACTTGAGCTTCTGATTTGCATCCTTGTTTTCCATCCTTTTTTCTAATTTTCTTCAAACACAGTTTCTTTACCTTCTTCTTTTCCAATGGCTTCTTCTTCCAAACGTGGTGGTTCTTCAAAGAATAAGAACAAAACCGAGGAATCCATTCCTCCAACAGTGGATTCCATCATCCCAAGGAGGCTTAGCACTTCGAAGGATTTTGAAGAGAAATTCTCTACTGCTAACCCTCGTACATGGATTGTTAGTAGTTACCCTTCTTCCATTCGTCTTTCCAGTATTTCTGCTGTGAAAGAGGACTACCGCTGTAATGAGTTGGAAATTATCGCTCTTGATCTATCGAAGCGAGTAACCCTTCCCAAGGAAGGTTTTACATATTTTTTCACGTATCCCTTCACTTTGGGTGCGTTTTCTTTGAGCGAAGAGCTTGATTCCGTGATTGCGGAGTTTTGCCTTCGCTAACCAGGTATGTTTGGCACTTGTAAGTCCTTCGGTGTGGAGGACGATCGCCTGCCTCCGACACTTATGCCAAGAAATCGGAGAGGAGCTAACCTTAGCTCATGTGATGAATCTCTTCCCCCAAAATGTTCCGCGGGGAAATGATAAACCTTTGTAAGCGTGGCCACCATGCTTTGCTGTCTAGCATGGATGATGACAACAACCGTGGGTGGATGGAACGGTTCTTTGCAGTGGCTACCAACGATATTATTCCGACAATGGCTTCATCCTTTCCGGTTACTTGGAACCGCACTAGTAAGTTCTTTCTATAATATTCCTCTTATTAGATATTCTTCTATGGCGTATCATCTCTTCACTCTTCGCATGTTTCAGCAATTCGATGGCTCCCACCGGTGGTGGAAGGTTTGAACCGATGGGTTCAGAAGATTTTGGACGTCACAACGCCCGAAACTCGTTCGTGGAAAGAACTGGCCCTTAAATATTGGTGGAAGGCCAAAAAAAATCATGGTAACTGTAATTTACCTTGTTTCCATTTTGGCATATGAAGAACTTGGTTGAACCCTTCTGACTTTGTTCACGGAATTAGGTCTATCTGCGGGCTTTGTTGCTGCCCCCGAGGAGGACGTTCTAGCTGATCCTGCTGATGCAGCGAGGCTGCTTCAGGAAGCACTTACTCGAACATGTATCTCCGGGCCTGTCTTGGGTGCAAATATTTCTTTACAGAGTCTCTGGCCGCAGGATAAACAAATAAAGAGAAGACGTTCCTCCCCGGCCAGGAAAAAGAATAAAAAGGCAAAGATTGCTGCCCCCGAGTTATCTCCGGTGGCGATGATGATTGGTCCTCCTTCCGGGCCGGTCATAGACACTGTGATGATCGATGATGATGAAGAAGCTGGTGTTGAGGGAGCTTCTTTACATAGAAGGTGACGATCCTCATCATCTCAACAGGATGCTCGACTTGTTGAGATAATTGCACCAACTGAAGGCGACGTCTCAGCACTTTGGGAAGAATCTGATTTAGTGGAATATGCCAACTCTCATTTTCGGGCCCCAATTGCTGTAACCGGCGCTCAAGGGCTGAGTACTGGGTCCTTACCATCTTTGGTTGGCAAGCATTCAACAACCGGCACTGCATTTGATGCAACAACTTCTCATTATTCAACTCCATCAGCTCCATCTCTATCTTCACCAACACCAGCAACTGCTACATCACTTTCATCTTCATCCACTCTTCCACCAACAGTGCTATATCGCCTCCACCAGCCGCACCTGACCGTGAAGAAGGTGTTCCTCTTCCACACTCCCCAGTTCATGGGAATTTGGGGCAATATATTATGCCGCCCCTTATGAAATCCATAAAGGAGGAAGAACGTTACTCTTTCGGTCTTTACCAGGTGCAACTTGTTGTCCCAGCCGGTGGAGCTAGCTAATTATCTGAATCCTTTGGCTTCAGAAAAGGACTGGAAAAAGATTCAGGTACTCTCGGGAGAGTGCTTGTTGAACAATGCCAGGCACAACGCCGCAGCGGTACGTTCTTTTCTTCCTTCGTCACTTCTTCTACTTTAGTATGAATGTATTATAAGTTTTACTTCTTCTTCTTTTGTCGGCCAACTTTATTGCTTCTGAGGGCCTTCAAAGGTTGATTTGTGAGAAGGAAGAACTTACTTCTGAACCGGATTAGCTTTTGGCGGAAGGGGACCAGACTGTTCTCCGTCTCTCGGAACTGGAAACCAGAGCTGCTAAGGCCGCTGTCTTGGAGGCTCATCTGCAGCAAAGCAGGCAAGAAATAGTAACCCTTAGCCAAGAAATTGGGCCGCTGAGGGTTAAATTTGATGAGGCCAAGGCCAAATGGGCAGAAGTCCAGAATGTCGTTCTTGCTGCAGCCGACTGTAAGGCTGCCTCCGCTGAAAGAGTGATTAACTTAGAGGTAGCCTTGAACTCCAAAAGTGAAGAGCTTGCTGCCATGGAGGTGAAACATGCCCAGCTAGAAGAGAAGTATTGAAAATTATTGAGCATAATAGGCTCTTTAGTTTACCTGTCCGCGAGCTCGACGTCAGCCTCGAATCTGCTAGATCCGCTCGAGAAAACCTTTCCGCCGAGGTTACTCAACTC
Organism: Nicotiana obtusifolia; assembly: GCA_002018475.1. Lineage (NCBI taxonomy): Eukaryota > Viridiplantae > Streptophyta > Magnoliopsida > Solanales > Solanaceae > Nicotiana > Nicotiana obtusifolia. The sequence continues at coordinate 29,265 of MCJB01021455.1, read as the reverse complement.
AAAAGAAGAACTTAAGCACCGAGCGGCTTCCCTCAGTGTTGAAAAAACTTATTCTATGTATAGCATGAGGAGAAAAACCTTAGAAGAGGCCAAAGCTAGTATCATTGATGTTGATGGCGAAATTGCTAACGCCCGAGAGCTTGAGTTGGCTGCAAAAAATGGACTCCCAACGCAATCTGATGCTCCAGGTTCTTCTGATTCCGGTTCCGAATTTTTGGAAACTGAAGAAGGATCGGAAGGCGATGAGGCCGAAGACCAAACTGGGGAAAGCATTGAGCCATCGGCGGGACCACCTACTCTTCCCGACAATGCGGATACTTCTCTTCCTCCTGGTCCCGGAGGCGCTGCAGTTTAGCTCTTCCTTTCTTTTCTCATTTTGTACTTGTAACGTTTTGGCCCGTTCTTGTGAATAAAGACATACTTTTTGTTCAAATAGTGTTTGAGTCGTACTTTCGTTTGAATATCCGTGCATGCTTTTATATTTTGCATTTGCTCAAGTATTCCGTGGGTGTTGTTCAATTCGCGCTTTATTATGTGTAGTCTCGGATGCCTTTTCTTCGAAGCATTTTGGTTCCGAGTATTATCCCTTTTACGTGAGGGTTTTTATGTTTTTTTTTTGCGCAAGTTTCCCTTTTACGTGAGGTTTTCTATGAATATTTGCGCAAGTTTTCCTTTTACGTGAGGGTTTCTATGAATATTTGCGCAAGTTTGCTTTTTGCGTCCTTTTTATATGCAACTTCAGGTGTATTTTTTCCCGATGACATTTTGGATTCAAGGTATAGATTCTTCCAGAACCAACCTTTTAACATGAGGGTTTTTATAAGAGAGGGCCCTCTTATGTTTATGGTGCTCTTGAAGAGGACGTCTTCTGTTCATTATGGCACTAACATTTGAAGTACTTATTTAACTTTCAAATGACAAAATTAGCTCATCGCTCAGAGCAGAAACAAAATAAAAGCAAAAGGATTTCATTTTATTCCTTCTATTTTCAGAAATTACATAAGTATTTTGTTATGCAGAGAAGAAATTGCCATTACCTTTGGCTATCTTGCGCAACTTGTTTCTACAGGGCTGGCTGCGCAGTCCCCGGTCCCAATGATGCATTTTGTTTCAAATTTTTGTTCCCGGTTGACGTGGCAGTCATTATTGCGGTATCTTCATATCATTCCCCCTAGTGTTTGAATACGAATTGAAACACTGGAAGTCTTGTATCTTCGAAGGTCCCACCAATGAATTGCTAGGTGCTCCTCCACTCGGCAAAATTATCTTGTTTTCCCTTAGGAATCCATGCTATCGAGCGAAAAAATACCTAACAGTCCTCTGGCGGTTTGTTCCCATGAACGGTCCGGTAACCTCTGTTCGGTAGCAAACTGAACTTCCCGGTGGGAATCTGCTATTGAACCAAAGATTACCTAATTGTCCCCGAGTGGAGCTTGTTCATTTGCCTTGCAATTAAAGGTCTTATTGTTGTTGTCTTCGTATTATGCTTTCTGTCGCTGCCTCGTTAAAAACCTTGTCAGAAAAACCCAATTGGGACAAAAATCGAACGAAGGAAAAAGAGTGCAGCACATACTTTTTGTTTAATTGTTGTTCATCAGCAATAATATCTTTTGAGGTGTGGCACGTTCCAATTGCTGGACAACTCATCCCCATTCTGGTTCTCCAACTCGTATGTACCTTTCCTAGTGACAGCTGAAATCCGGTAAGGACCTTCCCACGTTGGACCTAGCTTTCCCGTATTGAGCTCCCCGGTATTTTGTTTTACTTTCCTTAGAATCAAGTCTCCTACTTTGAAAAAATGGAAATTGGCTCTTCGATTGTAATATCGCTTCATCCTCTTCTTTTGAGCTGCCATTCTTATATGCACCAAGTTCCTGCGTCCTTCGAGCAGTTCCAAATTGATTAGCGTTGCTTCGTGGTTCGATTCTTCATTTGTCTGAGAATATATCAAAGTGGGTTCACCCACTTTAACGGGGTTTAGGGCTTTAGCACCGTACACGAGGGAAAAAGGAGTTTCTCCTGCACTTGATTTGACCGTTGTTCGGTAGGCCCATAGAACTCCGAGGAACTCTTCGGGCCATTTGCCTTTTGCTGCTTCCAGCCTTTTTCTTGAGGTTCTGAATGATCACTTTGTTTGTTGACTTCGCTTGACCATTGGCGCTCGGATGATAAGGTGAGGATGTGATCCTCTTTATTTTTAGGTCTTCGAAGTACTTTGTAACTTTTGCACCGATAAAATGTGGCCCATCGTCGCATGCTATCTCTTTTGGTATTCCGAACCTGCAAATTATATTTTCACACAGGTAATCAACCACTTCGTGTTCTCTGATCTTCTGATAAGAACTTGCTTCCACCCATTTAGAAAAATAATCTGTCAAAATTAAAAGAAACCTTACCTTTCCGGGCCGGTGGCAGCAGTCTGTCGATGTCCATCCCCTATTTCATGAACGGCTACGGGGACAGAACCGAATGTAAGGGTTCTGCCGTTTGATGTACTAGTGATGCATAGCGTTGGCACTTATCACATTTTTGTACGAAATCTTTGGCGTCTTGTTCCATGCGAGGCCAATAATATCCCGCCCGTACCAATTTCAGCACCAAAGACTCTATGCCTGAGTGATTGTCGTATATCCCTTCGTGGATTTCTCTCATGACATAGTCAGCTTCTGATGCTCCTAAACACTGGGCCAGCGGGCCTTGGAAAAATTTTCTATACAATTGGCCTTTCCTGAAGCTATAACGTGTAGTTTTAGTGCGTAAAGCTCGTGAAGCTTTGGGATCGTGAGGCAACTTTCCGTGCTCAGAGGTAGTTTATTATTTTGTTTCTCCAATCCAAGACCAGACTAGCCGAATTCACCTCTTAGTAACCATCCGTATCAAGGACTGAACTCATCAGTACCACCATTTTGGACTTCGATCCCTTTATTTCCGTCGATGAACCTAAGTTTGCTAATGCATCTGCTTCTGCATTATCCTCTCTCGGTATATGAGTGATTGACCACTCATGGAATCGTGCCAAAAGATCCTGAACCTTTATCATGTATTGATGCATACATTCTTCTTTGGTATCAAAGATCCCATAAACGTGATTTACCACCAGCTGTGAGTCGCATTTGATTTCGATAACCTTGGAATCAAGTCCCGAGGCCAATTCGAGCGCTGCAATCAATGCTTCATACTCTGCTTCACTCTAAGTTAAGAATTATTTTGATAGCTTGCCTTAAGGTTCCCCCGAATGTGTGATTAAAACTATTCCGAGACCGGACCCTTTTACGTTTCAGGCCCCATCCATAAATAAGGTCCAAACCCTTGATGTCGATTCCGACACCATGACTGCCTCTTTGGTTGCCAAAAGTAGCAGTCCCGGACTAAAATCGGCCATGAAGTCATCCAAGACTCTTGACTTAATTGTAATCCTCGGTTTATATTCTATATCGAATTAACTCATTTCGACGACCCATTTGGCCAATCTGCCCGAGAGTTCGGGTTTATGAAGGGTGTTCCATAAAGGGAAAGTAGTCACCACAGCTATTGGGTGGCATTGGAAATAGGGCCTCAGCTTCTGAGCGGCGATTACAAGAGCTAAGGCCAGTTTTTCCAAATGTGTGTAGTGAGTTTATGCTCCCGTTAAAACTTTGCTAACGTAATAAATAGGAAACTGCGTACCTTCGTCCTCCGGACTAAAACTGCACTTACAGCAACTTCTGAAACAGCAAGGTAGCCTAGCAATATTTCACCTTCTTTTGGTTTCGAGAGCAATAGAGGGCTTGATAAATACTTCTTCAGGTCCCTCAAAGTCTGAAGGTAAAAAAATCACGACCTACTTCCTAGTAGGATTTTCCCCAACACTTCACTACAACTAAGAGCCAAAAAACAATGTTTACAAACTCTCGCAAACCTAAGAATTAGCTCTAACCCTTGTAGAAACCAGCCACAGGCTGTTGCGACTACTTCAAGTTAACTCTAACTTGAATGATACAACTCAAGTACCTAATACAATTGCTTCTAAAAAAAAAAGCTGAAAGGTACAGCGCTCCTACTACAATTGAAATATAATAAGACAGACACATGGAACTGCTTATTCTATCTGGTTCATGTAGCTTCAGGTTCGCACTCTTGAAATTCACAGGAATTGCTCACAAAATACCTTGCTATTTTGCTCTCAATTCTTGCTTAACTTCAATGTATGTGCGTCACATGTAAAAGAGAACACAACTAGTCCTACTCTCTCATATATATATATCGAGAGAAAGGGAGAGAGAGTAGGACTAGGATTAACTAGAAACCTGATCTTTTACTCTTCCTTGGTGAAAGAGTTCTAGTTATCAACTTTTAAATCTTTCCTTATCTTGGATAGAGTTCTCTTCAAGTAAGGAGTCCTGCTCCTTATCAATTATGCAATCTTTTTGTTCAGGGATTATCAAGAATAACCATTTATACTTATCCCGTGCATGCTTTTTGCTTGATTCTGACCGTAACCTGTATACGGTGTCCATGGACCTAGTTCATGCATGTGTTCCTTTGTTAATAATCATCACAACCAAAACCGCTCAAGTCAACAGATTCTCCCTTTTGATGATGAGAAACTCTACGCTTTTCGAAAGCATGAAACCTATTTCAACTCAGCTCAACATCAAATACAATGTCAGAACACTTTCCATTTAAAGTCAAAAATCATTAAGGACCAGGTTCCATTAGGTTATAAATATCACAGTCCAAAACAAAAGCACACCTTATCTTCCCCCTTTTGGCATCATCAAAAAGTTGCATAATTAAGTTAAGTAACCAGATTTTAATAGATATCACTCATGGCCACTTGAGCTACTTCAAATGCAATCATGGATTCGATTTTCTCTTTTTCAATCTAAGAATATTAGCAATCTCAGAAATATCAGCAAAAAATTAGAGCAAATACAGTAAATTTCATTGATTGATAAGATCCTACCACAAAGCATATGAAGAAATAAAAACACAAAACAAGAGCTAAGGCCAGTTTTTCCAAATGTGGGTAGCGAGTTTATGCTCCCATTAAAACTTTGCTAACGTAATAAATAGGAAACTGCGTACCTTCGTCCTCCGGACCAAAACTGCACTTACAGCAACTTCTGAAACAGCAAGGTAGCCTAGCAATATTTCACCTTCTTTTGGTTTCGAGAGAAATAGAGGGCTTGATAAGTACTTCTTCAGGTCCCTCAAAGTCTGTTGGCACTACAGTGTCCATTCGAGGTTGTTCTTCTTTTTGAGCAATATAAAGAAGCGATGACACTTTTTCGTCGACTGGCAAATGAACCTGCTCAAAGCTGTGAACCTTCCTGTGAGTCTTTGGAATTCCTTCACGTTTGATAATTGATCTGGCATATCATCTATGGCCTCAATTTTGTCAGGGTTTACCTCAATTCCCTTTGTGAGACCAGAAACCCCAGGAACTTACCGGAGCTGACCTCGAACACGCACTTTTTGAGGTTAAGTTTCATGTTATGCTTCCTCAGGATATCGAATGTTTCTTGCAAATGCTTAAGGTGGTCACCTGCATTCAAAGACTTAACGAGCATATTGTCTATATAAAATTTCATGGTTTTTCCTATTTGCTTTTCAAACATCTTATTTATGAGCCGTTGATAAGTAGCTTCGGCGTTTTTCAACTCGAAAGGCATTACATTTGTAACAATATGTACCAAAATTTGTTATAATTGAAGTTTTTTCTTGATCTTCCGGGTTCATCTTAATTTGGTTGTACCCGGAATAAGCATCAAGGAAACTCATCAGTTCGTGTACGGCAGTGGCATTAATCATTTGATCGATATTTGGCAGTGGAAACGAATCTTTCAGGCATGCCTTATTAAGATCTTTATAATCTACACACATGCAAAATTTATTGTTCTTCTTAGGAACTACTACTATATTGGCTAGCCAGTCTGGATATCTTACCTCTCTGACCGAACCAATTTTAAGCAAGCAGGTTACCTCTTCTTTGACAAATTTATTCCTGGCTTTGGCAATAGGGCGCTTCTTCTGTCGTACCGGTGGTATGTTGGGATCCAGACTTAGCTCTTGCACGGTTATCTCCGTCGGGACACCTGTCATATCCTCGTGCGACCATGCAAAATAATCAGCGTTAATTTTACGGAATTCAATAAAACCAGACCTGAGCTCAGGGTGCACTCCTGTTCCCAAGTGAAATTTTCTTTCTAAGAATTCTTTGAATAATGACACTTGCTCTAGTTCCTCTGCCATGGATTTTTCTGCATTCGTTTCTTCTGGAACTTGAAAATATCTCGGTACCCGATATTGTTTTGACGATTCTGCCTCTGGAATAACCTCTTCTAACTCGGGAGTAGGCTCCGATTCCTGTAATTGCTATGACTTGTGCTCCTTCGCTTTGCTACTGGAAACTGAGATTGCATTCATCTCCCTTGCTGCTGGTTGGTCACCTTTTATCTGCTTGATTTCTTTGGGCGTTGGAAACTTCAGCAGTTGGTGATACGTCAAAGGTACAGCTTTCATCTCGTGTAACCATGGCCTTTCTAAGATGATGTTGTATCCCATATCACCATTTACTACTTCGAAGAGAGTTGTTTTCATTACTCATTTAGCATTTGTGAGCAGCAAGATCTCCCCCCCGGTCGTCAAGTCTCGCAAGGTTGAATCCAGCGAGGAGTTTTGTCGCCGGAATAATGCTTCCAGTGAGATTAACTTGTTCCAATACTCTCCATTGTATGATATTAGCAGACTTCCTAGATCCACTAGAACATGCTTAATTTTAAAATCTAACACATTTAAAGAGATTACCAGTGCGTCGTTGTGTGGTAACAGCAATCCGTCTACGTCTTCCTCCGTGAAAGTGATATTGTCCTCCCAGAGTCTTTTCTTGTGAGTTATCGATACTTTAGTCTTATTTGCCGCCAAAAAAGTGACCCCGTTAATCTCGTTCCCCCCAAAGATCATGTTGATCGTTTGGCGTGGGGTTTCCTCTCTTGCTTTCGAGGATTCCGCGATGTCTCTATTGCGACCGTAATTGTTCTTAGCTCGATCACTCAAGAGTTCTCGAAGATGACCATTCTTCAATAGTGTTGCCACCTCCTCCGGAAGATGTTGGCAGTCCCATGTCCGATGACCATTCGTCCCGTGGTATACGCACCATAAATTAGGATCCCTCTGGCTGGAATCGGACCTCATAGGTCTCGAGAATCGTGCTTCTTTAATGTTCCTCATAGTTGACACCAGTTCCATTACACTGACGTTGAAGTTATATTCTGATAACTCAGGGTAAGAAAGATCTTGAGACCCCGACCTTTGTTTATCTTGAAGTGGTCTATTGTTTCGATCACGATCAGTCCCTCGGTCAACGGTGAACTTGTTTGCTGCTCGAAGATTTTTGATACGCCCTTCGGTACGCTCGTAGTCCGCCTATCCGCATCGTAGTCCGCCTATCCGCATCGTAGTCATCCTTTGATTTTTCTCTGTTCTTCTCACGTACTTTGGCCGATGATTTAGAGCCGAACTGGTCATCTTCAATCCTTATCTTCGACTCGTACCGGTTGTGAACATCTGTCGGGGTTTTTGCTTGAAACTCAAGTAGGCTCTCCTTCAGCTTCCGGGAAGCGCCTGAACTTCTCGGATTCAATCCTTTGGTGAATACTTCAGCTGCCCATTCATCTGGGACGGCCGGGAGCAATATTCTTTTTTTCTGGAACCGGGTAACAAACTCTCGTAATAATTCTGATTCTCCTTGTGCGATTCTAAATATGTCGGCCTTCTGGGCTTGCACCTTTCTGGACCCGGCATGGGCTTTAATGAAAGAATTCGCGAGTATTTCAGAAGAATCTATGGAATGCTTGGGCAGTAATGAATGCCAGGTTAAGTCTTCCCTCGTGAGAGTTTAGCCGAATTTCTTTAGCAACACAGATTTATTTTCGTGAGGAGCTAGATCATTTCCTTTCACCGCCGTTGTGTAGGTGGTAATGTGTTCCTGCGGGTCTGAAGTTCCATCATACTTTGGAACTTCAGGCATTTTGAAATGCTTCGGGATTAGTTTTGCTGCCGCACTTGGCTTGTACGGTAATTAAACATACTTGTTTGAGTTCGAGCCTTCCAATACTGGTGGTGCGCCCAGGATTTAATCCATGCGGGCGTTTACTTTCCTCATGAACCGTAAAAGCTCATCCTTGAATGGATCGTTTCGTTGTTAAGACCTGATCTACTCCCCCTAGCCCCATTGAAGCCAACTTCACCCTGAGAGTGTTGTTGTCGACTCTCTGCATTGTTTGGTATGCAAGAACAACGGGAGGAACCGGGTCGTGCCTGTTTGCATTATTCGAAGCACCTGATAGTGCCTATTGTAGTTCCTTCATAACTTAATCCTGCCGCGTGAGATGGCCTAGAATGATTGCCTGTTGCTCTTGCAGGATCCTCACAGCATCTGCTACTTGTTCCTCGTCAGCATCATGGGGGGTGGTCTCCTGAACCTGTCAAGGGTACCGTCGGTCATGCACCGGCGTGGCGTCATTCCCCTTATTGCGGGTGTCACTGATCGAGTTCTTGAAATGAGGCTAATCCCCTCGAATTTCAGGGTTGCGTGCATCGTTAATAGTGTTGTCTGCCATTTTTTGCCATTTTTTCTAAGACAAATTAGTCGAAAAACGTTAGTAAAAAAGGCAAGGATCAATTTGATTGCACGACTGTCTAGGCCTCACGGTGGGCGCTAAAGTTTACCCCTAAAATGGTACAGTTGAATTTATACGTAGTTTCTAAACAAGTTAACTAATTTGATCCTGAAATAATATAATAATTGAAGAAATACACAATACTTAACATTAGAATGTAAATGAGATAGCAAAGATGATGATTCCGTAAATACGGTTTCCGAACTAAAAGCAAAAAAGTGAAATGTATAAAGCTTTATATAGAATATAGTATATGTTCTTGCCAGAAAATTCATGTTCCTTACAATGGTAACTGAGCTCAATATTTATAGTTATGCCTAGGAAAAAAGTCCTAGGAGTATGCCCTCCTTTAATGCCAATTATGAGAGTCATTGATGAAGATGTAACGTTGAGTATAAATGCCAAATTCTCTATAACGGACTATCGCTCTTAATGCTGTTAAATATTCCTTAGTAAATGCTACCGGGCACAGAGCGTTTAATACACTTTTATGAGCATTATCCGTTTCGCTGACAAGCGTAGTGGCTGCGTTCGGTCCTTAACCATCCCATCTTAGATTCCACACGTCCTCCTGTGTCATATCATATTTTACTCTATACAATAATATATGATGTTTGTTGTGAAATGTTTTAGGTTATCGGGGTGCTGCTACATGGTACGAGTAAGTTTGTAAATGTCAAATGTGTTGAGGTGTTACATTTATAGAGTTGAATTACGTAAATGCATTAAATTCATTGAAATTTTGTTGAACTGAGTTTATTGATTTTTTATGGACTAGTTGTTAATTATGAGTTGAACTCGTGCATATTCAATTTCGGGAATATATTATTAATTAGGATGCTAAATCCGTTGCTTATTTAATTAGAGTGTGCTCTAGGTTATAAAAGTAGGTTAACTGTTAAAGGATAAACTTTTGTTTTCAGTTTAACCTTAACCTTCTTTATAACATTTTTAACCTTCCTTTAAGGCTACAATTCCATGATCATATGTGATATTTAGACAAATTTCATCTCATCTCTTTATTTGTCTCAACAATGAAAATTTAAAGGAATATCGTCACTGGCCATCACACCTCATTTTGTAAAACATGAAAAGTCGTCGAAGACAATTATAATATATAGTAATATTTATATTCATACCTTGTGTCTATATAGTACTATTCATATTTGTTACAATGGTCCCGTCATTATTACATATTACTTTTAGATACGCTTTAGTTGTTGTTGGAAAAAAATGAAAGTATATTCAATTTTAAGAAAAAAGATTAATAACTTATCAGAAAATTTCGCCGAGTATCCCTTTTAATTAGGGCCAGTGTTTCCATTTTGTCTTCGTTTTAAAAAGTTCTGTAAGTACATATCAAGTGGCATAATTTCCCCTTGTTCCTCCTTCTGTAGCATTAAATGCTTTCTTTATCACATCTGACGACAAACCCCCCTTTTTCTTTCGTAAATTCAAAGCAAATAGCTAGCTCATAAATATAATTGGAAACAAATATAGCGACCTTTGAGCTTTTTGACCAGATTTTACATAAATAAAAAGTGACTTACAAAAGTATATGCCTGAAACTTGAGAACAAATCGTGCACGTGACACTACTTCGTCAATTTTTTTTTTTGTAATTTATATGTATAAATAATTTATAAAATAAAAAATATTGAGTATACATATAAAAAATGATCTCACTTGCCGTTACAGTAATTTATTCATTTATTCAAGGTACCACTTACGAAAATTTCAATGTATGCCACGGGCAAATTTTACCATCCAGTAACTAGTGAATAATTTGAACAAATTATGCTCGCCAGTCATGACTTGTACACAAAACAAGATAAATTTTTACCAATCTAGCAAGACTTGTGTACCAAACTTGTGTCCCGTAGCTATTCTTGAATAAATGTCTTCATAAACAAGAAAATACCTTCATGTGACATAGTTTTCCCAAAAAGAAAAAGAAATTGGACAACTCATCTTCTTATCTTTCCATTTTTCCATCCAACCCAAATAAATGCTTCCCCATTCTATTTTATATGTTTTTCTTTTTGGGTCAAAGGGATCGCTTCTACATTCCTAAATGCATATACACTCATCTCCAGCCTTGCAAGATTAAAACATTGCGGACCATGTACATATTATGGCACATGGTCCCAATAATATAACGGTTTCGTGTACAAGCAAATACCAATATAATTGAGGAACAAATTAAATAATATGGCTAAAATGTTATTGTTTTCATCTGACTACTACGAAAGCTTTGAGATTACTGAAGCTTTGATTAACTGCACTAAAATGGTTATAGACCATTAAAATGGAAGCAACCTTCGTTAAATAAAATTTGTGATGCCGTGAAACCGGAGTTATCTTCGTTTGAGAGGATATGAAGAAAAGGAATAGAATTTCAAAACCTAAATAAAATCTAAATAACCCCACTTATGGACTACATAAAATATCTTTGTCACTTGAATTAGTTGAAGTTCCTAATTTTGTTAGAGAATATTAGAAAATTTCAAGCAACCTTTTTTTTTTGGGTGTACAAGGAACGGTAGACATTTATATAACGTATGTCTTTCAAATTCTCGTGTTTAACACTTTTTTTATATACGCATTTTATCTACTCAAGACCTACAATCCTAAAAAGGAAATAGAAGAAGAAAGTATCTGAACCACTTTAGATTTATTCAGTTGATGTTTTATACTTCAATACCACAAAAAAACGATGATTTGTGTTGCACTCGATTATAGAAGGATCTGGTTCTTCCACGCGTTCCTTAAATTACAGTTGCGGAATAAGTAATGCAGAAAGTAAAGAACACAAGTATTTTTACGTGAAAAATACCCGGCTCAAAAGGTAAAAAAATTCACAACCTACTTCCTAGTAGGATTTTCCCCAACACTTCACTACAACTAAGAGTCAAAACAATAATGTTTACAAACTCTTGCAAACCTAAGGATTAGCTCTAACCCTTGTAGAAACCAGCCACAGGCTGTTGCGACTACTTCAAGTTAACTCTAACTTGAATGATACAACTCAAGTACCTAATACAATTGCTTCTAAAAAAAAGCTGAAAGGTACAGCGCTCCTACTACAATTGAAATATAATAAAGACAGACACATGGAACTGCTTCTTCTATCTGGTTCATGTAGCTTCAGGTTCGCACTCTTGAAACTCACAGGAATTGCTCACAAAATGCCTTGCTATTTTGCTCTCAATTCTTGCTTAACTTCAACGTGTGTGTGTCACATGTAAAAGAGAACAAAACTGAAATATATATATATATTGAGAGAGAGAGAGAGAGAGTAGGACTAGGATTAACTAGAAACCTGATCTTTTACTCTTCTTTGGTGAAAGAGTTCTAGTTATCAACTTCTAACTCTTTCCTTATCTTGGATAGAGTTCTCTTCAAGTAAGGAGTCCTGCTCCTTATCAATTATGCAATCTTTTTGTTCAGGGATTATCAAGAATAACCATTTATACTTATCCCGTACATGCTTTTTGCTTGATTCTGACCGTAACCTGTATACGGTGTCCATGGACCTAGTTCATGCATGTGTTCCTTTGTTAATCATCACAACCAAAACCGCTCAAGTCAACAGATTCTCCCTTTTGATGATGAGAAACTCTACGCTTTTCGAAAGCATGAAACCTATTTCAATTCAGCTCAACATCAAATACAATGTCAGAACACTTTCCATTTAAAGTCAAAATCATTAAGGACCAGGTTCATTAGGTTATAAACATCACAGTCCAAAACAAAAGTACACCTTATCTTCCCCCTTTTGGCATCATCAAAAAGTTGCATAATTAAGTTAAATAACCAGATTTTAATAGATATCACTCATGGCCACTTGGGCTACTTCAAATGCAATCATGGATTCGATTTTCTCTTTTTCAATCTAAGAATATTAGCAACCTCAGAAATATCAGCAAAAAATTAGAGCAATTATAGTGAATTTCATTGATTGATAAGATCCTACCATAAAGCATAAGAAGAAATAAAAACACAAAACTATGAAAAAAATAGGGAAATCTCACTTGGGTCACTGGTTACAAATTGAGTTAGGAAGGGCTTAGAACTGGGAAGGACTAGGTTCTTGATTCTTGGCTTGAGGAAGTTCAATATAACTTGAAGAATGCCCTAATTCTTCTCTTTCTCCTTTGCAAGCTAAGACTTGAGAGAGTCTCTCTCAGTTTCTACTTCAGCCAACCGTGTCTTAAGCATTTCAATCTCAGCATCTTTAGCCCCACTCTCCTGCTCCAATGCTCTAACCTTGCTATCCTTAGGTACTCTCTTGGATGAACTAGGTTCTTTGAGTGTATTTTGAACTTGATAGTCACAATCAGTCAAAGATCCGGTCCCAAAGTAGTCTTTACTAGTACAAACATCCATTTCTTGAGGGAAACCTTAAAGTAATCAAGCACAACAGTTAGGATAAACCCATAAGGAATGACATGAGTCTTGGTGCCATAAATAACCTTATGAAGGAGCTGAATGATGAACCTTGGCCAATTAATTTGCTTCCTACTATCTAAGAACTCCATAAGGACCAGGTCCATGAAGGTAGCAATATGCCTTCTTTCCTACCTGAGCAGAACCACTTTGTTTATAAATTCAAATAACACCTTGTGAGAGGGATTTATTTTCACTCTTGTACACTAGTACACAACTCTAGGTTCTTGCTCCAAGTCCCTATCAGCAAACTTCCTTGTGATGGCCAATGAAGTAGGAAGATTTTCTAGACTAGGCCATTTCAACTTGGTGTAGTCATTATACCCCTTAGCAGGTATACCTAGAATCTCCCCCAAGCTCTTTATCATCAAAGCTTATTTTCATTCATTTCACTTCACTGTTGACCATTCTATTTTCAATCTCACAACTTGCAAAGAATTCCATAATTTCAGCCCTGGCCAACCTTCCTTCCAGCTGAAGGACCATGTCCTTCCAACCTTGTAACTCTAGTTTTTCTAGCGCTAGAACCGTCCCTTCTTCTTCTAAATCACTAAAAGCCTCCCCTTCAAAATAGTTCTTTTCTGAAACTTCACCACTTTATCTTTTTCTTCATCAGTCTCCTCTTCTTCACTTTGTTCCTCTGCTGCTTGAACTTTCTTTGATTTCCTAGCAGACCTAGTTCTCTTGGACAAAACAGAGTCTTCTGCCTCAACAGACTTTTCTGTAGACTTCATCTTGGAAGTCTTTCTTTTCTTAGCACTGGGAGTCACAACCTCCACTTCCTCTTTCTCATCCTCATCATGAAGGATTAAGTCCACCTCCTCTCTCTGAATTGCCTCACTTATTTCTTCAACTTTCTTCTTCCCCTTGGCAGCAACTTCTTGGCACTCTCAGCTAAGGCCTTTTTCAAGTTGGACTCACTCTCCTTCTTTTGGGTCCTTTTAGTTCTTCCTCTTGTGGGAGGAGTCTCTACAGGAGTAGAAGAGGCAGTCTTTCTCTTCTTGACACTATAGCCTTTCCAGGGATTTTAGCTTATGCACTCTTCTTCTTCTTAAGATTGTACCTGTCAGACACTTTTTACAGCAAATCATGCAGGGGTTCCTTTCTAGATGGAACAAGTTCTTAGAATCTTTTCCTCAACCTAACCAGCCCCTCCGCTGTAGTAGAGACCCTAGAACCATTATCTCCTTCTCTTCCAATAGTCTCTTCCTCCTCAACACTCTCCTCACTACATAACATTATTGCCCTTGTTTCTTCATTCAAACCAATAAGAGGGGGTGAACAAGATCCTGCCACTCTTTTTTCTTTCCTTTCCCTAACATCTGCTTCACATCCTCAATCTCTTTTTCTTTTCCTTTATCATTTTTACCACCAATATTTTCAAACCCGATAGTTTCTACCCCAACAATCGAACCAAATAACACAAACCTATTTTCAAGATTCTCAGCAATTTCAGAATCTATTATAGAAGTTTTCAACCCAGAAGTTACTTGTTCAGTTTCAGATAAAACCGGTTCTTCCCCCTCAGTCGCAGAATTGAACTCATCATATTTTTGGGGTTCTTCTACTTGATTGGCTTGTAGCATCTCACTAAGTTTCTTAGCATGTTCTCTACTTGCCGTTGTTTTGTGTGCAAGTATCTTGGTTTGCTTTTTCTTTACGGTTTGGGTGGTTGAAGGTATGGCTGATGATTCTTTGGGTGGTGAAGAGGGGTTTGCATAGATTTTGGGGCTTTCAGGGGTGTTTGTCATTTGATCAGTGTATAAGGATGAAGGAATTCTAGAGAGGTTTAGGGTTCTTAAAGCTTTGATCGTCAGAAAATGTGAGATAAAGAAAAAGAGTAAGGTCATATCAATTTCAAGAGGGAAAGGTTGAGTGTCTAACAATAGCTTGTTGGAGTCTAGAAGTCTTTTCGCATTGGGAGTTTCAGTTTGAGAAGACGTTGGACTCTTCCCCAAAATTTTGGCAATTATGGCGTATGGGTCTCTTGGTGAAACTGGTTCGTTTTTAATTGATTGGTTTAAAAGGAGTTTGGGATAAAGTGAGACTCCTTTTAGATCATGATCTAGATGCAGCTATTTCAAATTATGCAGAGTGTAGAATACATACCTTTTAAGCTCGATGAACCAGGTTCGTCACTGAAAGTTCTCTTATGTAAGACTGATTTTTTCCAAGAAAATATGGGTAATATCATTAGACATCAGTGAGATATTTTAGCACTTAGCATAAGAGTATACTAATAAAAGTATGAGACTTAGCAATATCTAATCTAATTATTTATAAAATTTATAAATTATCTGACGAAATGTTGAGCTAGAATCGGTTTCTTGTAAGTGATCTTAATAATCTTTAATTCTAACATGTTCCTTTCAAAGTGATGCCTACTCAAAGCTTTTGTGAAGATGTCAGCAATTTGCTTATTAGTAGCACAAAATTATACAATGATCAAACCCTTCTCAAAATTCTCTCAGAAAATGATGCCTAACACCTATGTGCTTAGTTCTTTTGTGATGAACCATGTTCTTGGTCATACTGATTGCACTGGTATTGTCACAACCGATAAGGATACATCCTACATCAATTCCAAAATCCATTAATTGCTACTTAATCCATAATTATTAAGCACAACATGAGGCAGCAACCACATACTCAACTTCAGCAGTAGATAAAGCCACATAATATTGCTTTTCGATGGCCCAAGATACAAGACATGAGCCAAGAAAATGTGCTCGGAATAATCAGCATCAGTATATCCCACTAAATCAAAATAATACCTTTTGGTTACCATAGGCAAAGATCATTTGTGCCTTTTAAGTATCTCAAGATCCTCTTGACTGCCTTCAAGTGAGACTCCTTCGAATTTACCTAAAACCTAATATAAAGGCCTACACTGAAAACAATGTCAGGTATACTAGCAGTAAGATATAACAAAGAGTCAATCATTCCCATATACATCTTTTGATCAACAGATGAACCATGTTCATCCAAATCCAATTTCATGGTTGTTGCTATAGGAGTGTCGATTTCTTTGGAGTCTTCCATTTTAAACATTTTGAGCAACTCTTTAACATACTTTTGCTAATAGATCATAGTTCCATTTGAATTTTGTTTAATTTGTAAGCCTAAAAAAATTAAGCTCACCCATCATACTCATTCGAATTCACTCCCCATTAGCTTAGCAAACTCTTTATTTAACATATCAGTCGTTGCTTCAAAGATTATATCATCAACATATATCTGAAGAACCAAGAGATCTTTACCTTTTTCTTTCAAGAAAAAAGTATTGTCAATTTTACCTCTCTTGTTTGTAGCCATGCTCCATTAAGAATTTAGACATTCTTTTATACCATACTCTTTGTGAGCACGTGATTTTTGCCCTGCCCGAAATATTCCTACAAAAATCAATAAAATAGTTTTAATTAGGTATCAGCCATCCGTTAATTAATTATTGAAAATACCCAAAAAATATTATTCATTGCATTTAGGATTATTCTTATATTTCGTTACATTTTGGTGAATTAGGAGTTCAATTACTAAGTAATCTGGTTGTTACAATTAAAAGAAGAATTTTAAAATAAGGAATTAAGGAAAATAGGGATAAAATCGGATTGGGCTGGTTATTTTAAACAAACCAGGCCCAATCCCTAAGTTCACAAAAGGTCCAACTAGAGGCAAACCCTAGAATCCCATTTTTTTTCTCCTTTATTTCCCCCCATTCTCTTCTCT
>MCJB01021444.1:96731-116634 GCA_002018475.1 Nicotiana obtusifolia | reverse complement strand
TACGGAAATGTAATTATCTCAATACTCCGAGATCGTATTGACAAACGGTTTGAATCATTGGAAACTAGACTCATAGACCTTTAATTTGGTAGGTAGATCACCCCATAACTCCTTTTAAATTGGGAGAAAATCGCAGAAACATTTGACCTAACGTTTAAGTAAAATTGTGAACCTAAGTTGCGACAACTTTTGTCGACTTTTGTTTCATAACTCGTTTGACTTCAAGACTTATGAAACGGATATCATATCATTCAAATACCTTAAAACATGAAATTTTGGTAATGTTAAACACCTCTTGATTTTCCCAAAAACGCGAGTTACAACTTCCTTAACTCGTTTATCCTCTAATACTTGTTAACCGCCCTTGTACACCTTTGCATCGTTTAGGACCAATAGGACTAAACTCTTATTGTCTCCAAGGTAATTCCCTTCTCGAACCAAGGTAGACTATCTTACAGTGTAATCTAACACGTACAAATATGGGTTATAACACTGATATGGGGCCGAGGGCCCGAGATACTGTATATACGCCACAAGGTGGCTTGATTGATATGAGGCCGGGGGCTTAGATATATGCCACGAGGTGGCTTGATATTGTGCTTGGTCCGTACGGGGCCCCTCCCGGAGTCTGTATACCCCCAGTGAGCGCGGGTACCCATTGTGATGTGAAACATAGCCCGAGGGGCTGATGTTGTACCATGTGATATGCCCGAGGGGCTGATGTTGTACCATGTGATATGCCCGAGGGGGTGATGTTGTTCCATGTGATATTATGCCCGAGAGGCGTGTTTTTAAAAGATACTGAGCCCGAGGGGCGATTTTCTATCTTTCTTTTACTTCACATCATTTACTTAAAAATTTAAATGTTTTCCCCCCTGTTGAAAGGAGATTTTACTTGATTTCCCACTGATTTACTGTTTTAATGATATTTTACTGCTTCATTATAGAGTGCCTTGTGCTTTATGTGTTTTCTTACTATCAGCTATTATTTATGATTATTACTCACTGAGTCGAAATACTCACATTACTCCCTGCACCATGTGTGCAGATTCAGGCATTGTTGGTTCCGCTCCCGGAGTATTGATTTCTCCCATCCAGGCGGTGATTCAGAGACTACGAGGTAGCTGGTGGCGTCCACAGCCCCGTATCTCTATTATCTTGTTGTTCCTATGTTCTTCAAAAATTGTGCCAGACATTGTAATTAGTAATCTTGTTATTAGGATTCATTAGTTGCTCATGACATTGTGACACCCCGATTTGGGCTGTAGTCGGGATGGTTAGCTACATTTTTCGTGAATCAGTACAAAGACGTCTGTATTTATCTTCGAGAGGCTGCAGAACCTTTTTAGGAAAACTTGATATTCTTGAAATTCTTTTCGTGCGAACTTGTTGATCCGAGCACTAAAACTTCTATTATCCTATTCTCTCACAGATGGTGAGGATGCGAGATACCGGACGAGGTGGACGACCACCAGTGCCACCCATTGAGGCCACTAGAGGCTGTGGACGCGGTCGTGGTCGTAGCAGAGCAGAGGATCTAGGGCAGCACCTGCTAACCCACCAGCTACCCCAGTTCAGGATCAGGCTCTAGCAGCCCCAGTTCAGGCACCAGCTCTGCCTATCGTTATTTCAGGTCTTCAGGAGACCTTGGCTTTGATCTTATCAGTTTGCATTGGCCTGGCTCAGGTAGTTTCAGCCACCACAACAGCAGCTACTTCACAGGCCCGGGGGAGGCAATTAGACCCCCGCTGCTCGTACACCTGAGCAGGAAGCGCAGGGACTTTAGATGCCAGGGGCACCTCCAGCCCAGCCAGTTGCACCAGCCCAGGAGTTCATGGTGCCAGTTATGCCAGACGATGAGCAGCGTCATCTTGAGAGGTTTGGAAGACTCTAGCTTCCATCATTCAGTGGTGCTGAGGGCGAGGATGCCCAGGGTTTTCTTGACAAGTGCCAGCGAATGCTCTGGACAGCCAGAATTCTTGAGTCGAGTGGTGTGGCATTTACCACCTTTTAGTTTACGGGAGCTGCCTTCACTTGGTGGGAGGCGTAGGCCGGTTGATGCAGTGCCCCTTACTTGGCAGCAGTTCTCCGCTCTTTTCTTGGAGAAGTATGTACCGCAGTCCGGCAGAGAGCAGCTGCGTAGACAGTTCGAATGGCTACGACCGGGGGATATGGCTGTGTCGCAGTATGAGTCGAGGTTCTCTGAGTTAGCTCGTCATGCTGTTTGGATGGTTCCGACAGATCGTGAAAGGATCAGGAGGTTTGTGGATGGCCTTAACTATCATCTCCGTATTCTTATTACCAGGGAGAGAGTATTAGGTTCTACCTTCGAGGAGGTGATTGATACAGCTGGCGATATTGAGACGGTTCGCCGTCAGGAGTGAGAGGAAAGGGAGGCTAAGAGGCCTCGAGGATCAAGCAGTTACAGTGGTGCTCCTTCGAGGGGCCAGTTTCAACAGGGTAGAGGTCGTTCCTTCAGGCCTACTCAGCCAGCCCGTCCAGAGTATCGTGGGGCATCTGCAGGTCGTAGTTATCATGGGTTGCAGCAGGGCCAATCATCACTCAGCACCCTTCCAGCTCATGCTCCATCAGCCCAGGGTCCTTCTATGCCGAGTGCACCTGCTAGGCACTCCGGTGCGAGAGGTTCCCTTCATTCCTCCTCTCCAGCGCCAGGGAGTTTTTATGAGTGTGGCGAGATGGGCTACATATGGAGGCAGTGTCCTCATCGTGGTGCTAGATCGTCCCAGCAGAGGGGTCAGCCCTCGAATTTTGCTCTAGTTACCTTACCACCTGCCCAGCCAGCTAGGGGTGGAGGTCAAACAGCCAGGGGTCACCCCAGAGGGGGAGGTCAATCAGGCGGTGGCCAGGCTCGATTCTATGCTATTCCAGGCAGGACAAATGCAGTGCTTCCGATACCGTCATTACAGGTATTGTTTCAGTCTGCCACAAGGATGCATCTGTATTATTTGATCCTGGTTCCACCTATTCATATGTGTCCTCATATTTTGCTCATTATTTGGGTACGTCCCGGGAATTTCTTGCTTTACCTGTTCATGTGTCTACCCTGGTGGGCGATACTGTTGTTCTAGACCGTGTGTACCGGTCATGTGTAGTGACTATTAGGGGTCTGGATACACGAGTGGACCTATTGCTATTGAGCATGGTGGATTTTGATGTCATTTTAGGCATGGGTTGGTTATCTCCGTGTCGTGCTATTCTAGACTGTCATGCTAAGACCGTCACCTTGGCTATGCCGGATGTGCCGCGAATCGAGTAGCGTGGCGTGACTGACTACATTCCTAGTAGAGTGATATCATTCTTGATGGCCCAGCGTATGGTTGGAAAGGGGTGCCTGTCATACCTAGCGTTTGTGAGGGATGTTGGAGTTGAGACTCCAAGTATTGAGTCGGTTCCAGTTGTGAGGGATTATCCCGATGTATTTCCTGCAGACCTGCCGGGCATGCCACTGGACAGGGATATTGATTTTGGTATTGACCTGGTGCCGGGCACTCAACCCATCTCTATTCTACCGTATCGTATGGCACCAGCAGAGTTGAAAGAATTGAAGGAGCAACTTCAGGAACTCCTAAATAAGGGGTTCATTTGGCCTAGTGTGTCACCTTGGGGGTGCACCGGTTCTATTTATGAAGAAGAAGGATGTCACGATGAGAATGTTCATTGATTACAGGAAATTGAACAAGGTAACAATCAAGAACAAGTATCCTTTGCCTCGCATTGATGATTTGTTTGACCAGCTTCATGGAGCGCGAGTATTCTCCAAGATTGATCTCCGTTCGGGTTATCACCAGTTGAAAATTAGGGATTCAAACATTCTTAAGACTGCCTTCCGGACTAGATATGGTCACTATGAGTTTCTTGTTATGTCTTTCGGGCTAACCAACGCCCCAGCAGCGTTCATGCAATTGATGAACTATGTATTTCGGCCTTATCTAGATTCGTTCATTGTTGTATTCATTGATGATATTCTGGTGTACTCGCGTAGTCAGGAGGAGCACGCGGAGCATTTGCGAATTGTATTGCAGAGATTGAGGGAGGAGAAACTCTACGCGAAATTCTCTAAGTGTGAGTTTTGGCTCGGTTCAGTGGCTTTCTTGGGACACGTAGTGTTACGTGTCCAGCGAAGGTATACAGGTTGATCCGAAGAAGATAGAGGCGGTTCAGAGTTGGCCTAGACCGTCCTCAGCCACAGAGAATCGTAGCTTTCTTGGGTTGGCAGGCTATTATCGCTGATTTGTTCAGGGACTTTCATCCATTGCATCGCCCTTGACCAAATTGACCCAAAAGGGTGCTCATTTTGTATGGTCGGACGAGTGTGAAGAGAGCTTTCAGAAGCTCAAGACAGCCTTGACCACAGCTCCAATATTGGTTTTGCCATCAGCTTCAGGTGAGTACACTGTATTGTGATGCTTCAAGAGTTGGGATTAGTTGTGTGTTGATGCAGGAGGGTAGAGTTATTGCTTATGCTTCTCGTCAGTTGAAGCCCCATCAGAAGAACTACCCCGTGCATGACTTGGAGTTGGCTGCCATAGTCCATGCAATGAAGATTTGGAGGCATTACTTGTACGGCGTATCTTGTGAGGTGTTCATTGATCATCGTAGCCTTCAACATTTGTTCAAGCGAAAGGATCTTAATTTAAGAGCAACGGAGATGGCTGGAATTGCTCAAGGATTATGATATCACTATATTATACCATCCGGGAAAGGCCAATGTGGTGGCCGATGCTTTAAGCCGAAAAGCGGTGAGTATGGGGAGTTTAGCATATATTCTAGTTAGGGAGAGACCCCTTGTAGTTGATGTTCAAGCCTAGGCCAACAGGTTTGTGAAGTTAGACCTTTCGGAACCTAGCCGGGTGTTGGCTTGTGTGGTTTCTCGGTCTTCGTTATATGATTGCATCAGGGACTGCCAGTATGACGATTCGCATTTGCTTGTCCTTAGGGAAAGAGTCTAGCACAATGATGCTAAAGATGCAACCATCGGTGAAGATGGGGTGTTGAGGATGCAGGGCCGAATTTGGGTGCCCAATGTGGATGGGCTTCGGGAGTTGATTCTGGAGGAGGCCCATAGCTCGCGGTATTCCATTTATCCGGGTGCCGCGAAGATGTATCAGGACTTGAGGCAACACTATTGGTGGAGAAGAATGAAAAAAGATATTGTGGGATTCGTAGCTCGGTGTCTCAACAGTCAACAGGAAAAATATGAGCATCAGAGACCGGGTGGCTTGCTCCAGCAGATGAAGTGGGAGTGGGAGCGGATTACTATGGACATTGTTGATGGACTTCGACGGACTTAGAAGAATTTCGACGCCATTTGGGTGATTGTGAATTGGCTGACCAAGTCCGCACACTTCATTCCTGTGTCTACTACCTATTCTTCAGAACGGTTGGCAAGGATTTATATCCGAGAGATTGTTCCGCTGCGTGGTGTTCCAGTTTCTATTATTTCAGATAGAGGTACTCAGTTTACCTCGCAATTTGGAGAGCCGTGCAGAGGGAGTTGGGTACTCAGGTGGAGTTGAGCACAGTTTTTCATCCTCAGACGGATGGACAGTCCGAGCGTACCATTCAAATACTGGAAGACATGTTACGTGCATGTGCAATTGATTTCGGAGGCTCATGGGATGAGTTTCTACCGCTTGCAGAGTTTGCTTATAACAACAGCTACCAGTCAAGTATTCAGATGGCTCCGTATGAGGCTCTATATGGGAGGCGATGTAGATCTCCGATTGGTTGGTTCGAGCCCGGCGAGGCTAGGCTATTGGGGACTGATTTGGTTCAGGATGCTATAGATAAGGTGAAAGTAATCCAGGAGAGGCTCCGTACGACGCATTCGAGGCAAAGGAGTTATGCCGATAGGAAAGTCCGGGATGTGTCCTACATGGTGGGTGAGAAGGTCTTGCTGAAGGTTTCGCCCATGAAAGGTGTTATGAGATTCGGGAAGAAAGGAAAATTGAGTCCTCGGTTCATTGGGCCATTTGAAGTGCTTCGGAGAATTGGGAAGGTGGCTTGTGAGCTTGCTTTGCCACCCAACCTGTCAAGTGTACACCCAATATTTCATGTTTCTATGCTTCGGAAGTATATTGGGGATCCGTCTCATATCTTGGACTTCAGCACAATTCAGTTGGACGGTGATTTGGCCTATGATGTGGAGCCAGTGGCGATTTTGGGTCGTCAGGTTCGAAAGTTGAGGTCAAAGGATATAGCTTCAGTGAAAGTGCAAATGGAGAGGTCGGCCCGTGGAGGAGGCTACCTGGGAAACCGAGCAGGAGATGCGGAGCATATACCCTTACCTATTTGAGGCTTCAGGTATGTTACTTGACTCGTTCGAGGACGAACGTTTGTTTAAGTGGGGGAGAATGTGACGACCCGTCCAGTCATCTCATGAGTTACCGCTCCGTTTTCCCAATTTCTGCCTTATTATGCTTAGTTATCCGTGTTTTATATGATCAAGTTGAGTATCCTGCGTTCGGAGTGGATTTGGTAAGAAATGAGACACTTAGTCTCTTTTAAGAAGGTTTAAGTTGAAAAAGTCAACCGGATGTTGACTTATGAGTTAGAGGGCTCGGATGTGTGTTCCGATGGTTCGGTTAGCTTGGGAGGTGATTTATGACTTAAGAGTGTGATCGGAATTGGTTTTGGAGGTCCGGTGTAGAATTAGGCTTGAATCCAACACGAATTTGGTGTTGAGAGGTTGTTTTGAGCGTTCCAAAGGCTGGAACAAGTTTGAATAATGTTATGGAATGTGTTGGCATGTCTGGTTGAGGTCCCAGTGGCCTCGGGTGAGGTTTTTGGGTGGGTAAACGGACTAATTCATCGTTGGAAAAATTTGCAGAAAACTAGAGTCGGGAATGCGGTCGTATTTCTCAAATGCGGACCGCATATCGCACAATGAGATCGCACACCCAGACAGTTTTCTTGGCAAAGAATGACGTCCAGAATGCGGTCAGGAATGCGGTCGCATTTCCACAATGCAGACTGCATATACACCACACTGAGATTGCAGACCGAGACAGATTTCTGGGCAGGAATCAGCGTCAAAAATGCGATTGCATTTTTGACATGCGGACCACAAACCATGCCTCACACTGAACTGCGGTGAAGGCTAGGGTTACGATCTGCGATTGCTATGGCGAAGATGCGGACCGCATGTTGGATATGCGACTGATCTGCAGTCGCGTTTTAAACCCGACTTGGGGGTTTTTGTCTCGATTTTTTACCCTTTATAAATAGGAACCAGTGCCCATTTGCCATGCAAAACCCACTTTCATTACCACCTAAGAGAAACACCTCCAAAACACCCTAAATCACAGCAAATCAACCTCAAACTATATCCAAAGGTGACTTTCTTGGACAAATTCCTAAAAGAGGGAATTTCGGCCATCTTGAACATAGTTGGAGCTATGGAGCTCGGATTGAAGCGAGTTTTGAGGCGATTTTTGGGAGATTTTCAAGGGAAACATCGGGGTAAGTATTCTTAACTCAACCTTGGTCAAATTACTCCAGTAAATCGCTATATTTAGCACTTAATTGGTGATTTAAGTGGGAAAATCTGTGAAAAACCCTCAAGTTTAGACTTAAGGATTTGGAGGTCGATCCTATGTCGGAAATCGATAAATTTTGTATGGTTGAACTCGTTGGGAGATAAGGAACCCGTTGAGGTAAAAATTTCTGAACTTCGAGAAGTGGGCCCGGGGTTCGGGTTTTTGCTAATTTCGTAATTTCTTGATATTTTCCGATTGTTTCGCTTGGGCTTTGTCCCCACAGCATATGGTGACATATTAGTTTTGATTTTGGATAGATTCAACGCGCGTGGAGGCCAATTTGAAGGGCAAAGGTGTCGCGAGCTAGGGATTTAGCTGGTTCGAGGTGAGTAGTGATTTTAGATGATGTTCTGAGGGTTTGAAACCCCGGATTTGCACATTGTAGTGTTATACTGAGGTGAGGCACACGATCGATGATGAGCGTGGGGTCGTTTACTACTGGGGATTGTGACATGGTCCGGCCCGATTGATGATTTTACTACGCATTTGATTGAAACTTACTTGTTACCATCTTGTTTTGGGTTGATTGCCATATTTGGGCTTCGTGCCAGTTGTTTGAACCCTTCCGGGATTTTCATCACTGTTTCGTCACTATTTGTACTTGTTACTTGAACTCAGTCATGTTGTTTACATTGTTTTACAACTCAGCCACTTTTACTCAGTTTTTGAGATTTACGCAATATTTTAAATGATGTTTTGGGCTAAGAACTACTGTTTTACTATGCCCGCGGGGCTTATGTTGATTTTCTGACTGAGTGCGGCTGATGGCCAGATGTGAGGTTTTTACTGAGTGATATGAGGCCGAGGGCATGAGATACTTATGTGCCACGAGGTGGCTTGTGACTGATTGTCACGACCCAAGCTGGAGGGCCGCGACCGGCACCGGACCCTACTCAACGGGCGCCGGCGTACCCTTCATCTAACTTTTCTTATTATCTATAAGGCTTGTCATATGCATATAATCTCGAATAATAATTATAATGAACCGAGACGTCATGCCATGATACGAACATACTTATATACATAATATGGCCCATAAGGCTAAAATGCAAAACCATAAAATAAAATATATACGTTTGCCGACAAGGCAATTCAACTGTACATAAGCCAACCCATTACTTGTCTATGCATAAATTGACACTTGTCTATGAGCTTCTACAAAAACGTACATAATGTAACCTACGTCGGAACAGGGCCCCGACGTGCCCATAATGCCTACAACAAAATGCATACCAAGACTGTGGCAAGTCCGAAGGATGGATCTCGCCAATATCCGCTGAACTGGACAACCTACTGTAGTGGGGGAGCCTCGTCTATCTNATCGATGATGAGCGTGGGGTCGTTTACTACTGGGGATTGTGACATGGTCCGGCCCGATTGATGATTTTACTACGCATTTGATTGAAACTTACTTGTTACCATCTTGTTTTGGGTTGATTGCCATATTTGGGCTTCGTGCCAGTTGTTTGAACCCTTCCGGGATTTTCATCACTGTTTCGTCACTATTTGTACTTGTTACTTGAACTCAGTCATGTTGTTTACATTGTTTTACAACTCAGCCACTTTTACTCAGTTTTTGAGATTTACGCAATATTTTAAATGATGTTTTGGGCTGAGAACTACTGTTTTACTATGCCCGCGGGGCTTGTGATGATTTTCTGACTGAGTGTGACTGATGGCTAGATGTGAGGTTTTTACTGAGTGATGTGAGGCCGAGGGCCTGAGATACTTATGTGCCACGAGGTGGCTTGGACTGATATGGGGCCGAGGGCCTGAGATACTGTATATACCCCACAAGGTGGCTTGATTGATATAAGGTCGGGGGCCTAGATATATGCCACGAGGTGGCTTGATATTGTGCTTGGTCCGTAAGGGGCCCCTCCCGGAGTCTGTATACCCCCAGTGAGCGCGGGTACCCATTGTGATGTGAAACATAGCCCGAGGGGCTGATGTTGTACCATGTGATATGCCCGAGGGGCTGATGTTGTACCATGTGATATGCCCGAGGGGCTGATGTTGTACCATGTGATATGCCCGAGGGGGTGATGTTGTACCATGTGATATTATGCCCGAGAGGCGTGTTTTTAAATGATACTGAGCCCGAGGGGCGATTTTCTATCTTTCTTTTACTTCACATCATTTACTTAAAAATTTACATGTTTTCTCCCTGTTGAAAGGATATTTTACTTGATTTCTCACTGATTTACTGTTTTAATGATATTTTACTGCTTCATTATAGAGTGCCTTGTGCTTTACGTGTTTTCTTACTATCAGCTGTTATTTATGATTATTACTCACTTAGTCGGAGTACTCATATTACTCCCTGCACCATGTGTGCAGATTCAGGCATTGTTGGTTCCGCTCCGGAGTATTGATTTCTCCCATCTAGGCGGTGATTCAGAGACTACGAGGTAGCTGTTGGCGTCCGCAGCCCCGTATCTCTATTATCTTGTTGTTCCTATGTTCTTCAAAATTTGTGCCAGACATTGTAATTAGTAATCTTGTTATTATGATTCATTAGTTACTCATGACATTGTGACACCCCGGTTTGGGCTGTAGTGGGGATGGTTAGCTACATTTTCCGCAAATGATTGCTGTTAATCTATGCTTGTATTCTTTCTTGTTAATTAACTGCTTAAAATGAGATTTAGTTTGAATTGGTTGGCCTTGTCTTCACGAGAGGCGCCATCACGACCGGGTTGTGGTTAGGGTCGTGACATTTAGCTTGTAGCTACATATAAATGGGAGGGGGTGAATTATGTCTTGCACAATTTTCGCATCGTACAGAACTTGGTCCTTTAACCTATGTATTTCAGACAAAACCTTCTAGCTCAACAGCGTAAAAACAATGACCTAACCTCGTAGAATTTGCATCAAAATTTCACTCACTTTAAAAGGCGATTTTAGTTGACAACTTAATAACCAAAGGGATTAAATCTTGTTCCTTAACCTCTACAAGTAATCAGTTGTAGCTACCTCTCTCCAGGCTATAAACTCTATCCAAGAAAGCTAAACATACTCTTCAGGATTGTTCAACTACAATTACATTATTCGATAAGCGAAATAGGTTAAAATTAAAGAACACTTTTCAACCCTAAACAACTAAATATTTACCACCTTCGTCTTCTGGAACTCGTTCTTAAGTTAAGCAACTTGAGAATCTGAAAGAACCTCTTCTTATGAATTGCTATTTACCTTGAGTAATTCCTTAAAACTATGAGAATAGTGTTAGAAACATTAACATTAAATAAAATCAATCTTATGTTTTATATGGAAATAGGGTTGGTCGAAAACTTCTATAATTAATGCTCCAAAATCTAGAATTATTTGGTTAAGAAAAGTATTTCCTCTAGGATTCGATTTCCTCATTTGTTTTTAACTCTACATGCCTGCTTTCTTTTTCCACACACATTTTCTTTTATGTAAGTGTAATAATATTAATGAAACCTTATTGACCACAAATTCTTCGTACCAATGCAATACTTGTAGCCCACAAAATAAATCCTTCAAGGAATTTGATTTGCATTAGGAATCAACTTTTAATCATCGAAACTAACATAAGCTATAACTCTTTCATGGAACTGGGCATCAAGGGAAGAATGATAATTAATAGTGATAAGCTACAATATCCATATTTGAGGGTGAGTGCTGCCAGGAGATGAAGACATTGACACATAAAGGTGAGGAGTTTCTAGGAATGATTAGTCACCATATTCAAGTTCATAGGGAGGAAAACATGGGGCCTCTATTACAACTAACACAACCTTCTTTTTTGTAGTAATAGAGGCCCTATGTTTTCCTCTAGGAATTATTTGTCACCATATTCATGTGCTTAGGGAGTAAAACATGGGGCCTCTATTATAACTAACACAACTTTTTTTTTTAGTAAGAAAGACTTGAATGAGGATCAGAAGAGAGAAGGAAAAAGATCGGGAGAAAAGTAAAAAAGATAAGGGAGAGAGGCAGAAAGAGAAGGAGAGAATTAAGACTGAAAAGATTTAGCGAAGGGGGAATTCTTCATATTTTCATTCTTCGTCCTTCATTGCTGTTGTTCATACTATTTATAAGCTTGGTGTTAAATTGATTTCAAAACTAATTTAACTTACAACTAATTGATCTTGATTTCATAAGTACTATTTCTCCTATAAATGATAGTTTAACGCAAGCAAAAAATCATGTGGTCAAATTTCTTTTTGTGATTTTAGCTTGTAGCTAGACATAAAGTGGAGGGTTTGTATTATGTCTTGCAAAATTTTTGTGTCTTACAAAACTTGGTTCTTTAACCTAAGTATTTTAGACAAAACCTTCTTCCTCAAGGGAGTAAAAACTATGACCTAATCTCGTAGAATTTGCATCAAAATTTCACTAACTTTAATAGGCAGTTTTAGTTGACAACTTAATATCCAAAGGGATTAATATTGTTCCTTAACCTCGACAAGTAACCAATTGTAGCTACCTCTCTCCAGACTATAAATTCTAGCCTAGAAAGCTAAACATACTCTTCAGGATTGTTCAGCTACAATTACACTACTCAATAAGCAAAATAGGTTAAAATTAAAGAACAATGTTCAACCCTAAACAACTAAGGAATTTGATCAGCTTCGTCTTCTAAAACTCGTTCATAAGTTAAGCATCTTGAATTTCTGAAAGGACCTCTTCTTATGAATTGCTATTTACCTTTGAGTAATTCCTTGACACTACGAGAATAGTGTTAGAAACATACATCAAATAACAACAATCTGATGTTTTATATGGGAATAGGGTTGGTCGAAAACTTCTTTAATTAATTCTCCAAAACCTAGAATTATTTGGTTAAGAAAAATACTTCCTCTAGGATTCTATTTCCTCATTTGTTTTTAACTCTACACGCTTGTTTTCTTTTTCCACACGCATTTTCTTTTATGTAAGTGTAATAATATTAATAAAGCCTTATTGTCCACAAATTCTTCCTACCAATGCAATACTTGTAGCCCACGAAATTAATCCTTCAAGGAATTTGATTTGCATTTGGAATCAATTGTTAATCATCGAAACTAATATAAGCTGTAACTCTTTCATGGAACTGCGTGTCAATGGAAGAAAGATAATTAATAATGATAAGCTACAATATCCATATCTGAGGGTGAGTGCTGCCAGGAGATAAAGATATTGACACATAAAGGTGAGAAGTTTCTAGGAATGATTAGTCACCTTATTCAAGAATTTAGGGAGGAAAACATGGGGCCTCAATTATAACTAACACAACCTTCTTTTTTGTAGTAATAGAGGCCCCATGTTTTTCTCTAGGAATGATTAGTCACCATATTGAAGTGCTTAGGGAGGAAAACATGGGGCCCCTATTATAACTAACACAACCTTCTTTTTTGTAGTAAGAAAGACTTGAATAAAGATTAGAAGAGAGACGGAAAGAGATAAAGAGAAAAAGAAAAAAGATAAGGGAGAGAGGCAGAAAGAGAAGGGAGAGAATTAGGACAGGAAAGATTGATCGAAGGGGGAATTCTTCATATTTTCATTTTTCGTCCTTCATTTCTGCTGTTCTTACTATTTATAAGCTTGGTGTTAGACTGATTTCTCATCTAATTTCACTAACAACAAACTAATCTTTATTTCATAAGTACTATTTCTTCTATAAATGACAATTTAGAGCAAGCAAAAAATCATGTGGCCAAATTTCTTTATGTCATTTTAGCTCGTAGCTAGACATAAAGGGGAGGGGGTGAATTATGTCTTGCTAAATTTTTGCTTCATAAAGAACTTGGTTCTTTAACCTATGTATTTCAGACAAAACCTTCTTGCTCTTAGGAGTAAAAACTGTGACCTAACCTCGTAGAATTTGCATCAAAATTTCAGTAACTTCAAAAGGAAATTGTTGTTGCCAACTTAATAACCAAAGGGATTAAATCTTGTTCCTTAACCAATTGTAGCTACCCTTCTCTAGACTAAAAACTCTTGCCTAGAAAGCTAAACATACTCTTCAATATTGTTCAGCTACAATTAAACTTCACAATAAGCAAAATAGGTAAAAATTAAAGAACAATGTTCAACCCTAAACAGCTAAAGAACTTGACTAGCTTCGTCTTCTGGAACTCGTTCTTAAGTTAAGCAACATGAGTTTCTAAAAGCACCTCTCCTTATGAATTGCTATTTACCTTGAGTAATTCCTTGACACTACGAGAATAGTGTTAGAAATATTAACATCAAATAGCAGCAATCTGATTTCCTATATGGGAATAGGGTTGGTCGAAAACTTCTTTAATTAATGCTCCAAAACCTAGAATTATTTGGTTAAGGAAACTATTTCCTCTAGGATTCGATTTCCTCATTTGTTTTTAACTCTACGCGGCTGTTTTCTTTTTCCACACGCTTTTTCTTTTATGTAAGTGTAATAATATTAATGAAAACTTATTGATGACAAATTCTTCCTACCAACGCAATACTTGTAGCCCACGAAATAAATCCTTCAAGGAATTTGATTTGCACTAGGAGTCAACTGTTAATCTTCGAAACTAATATAAGCTGTAACTTTTCATGGAACTGGGCGTCAAGGGAAGAAAGATAATTAATTGTGATAAGCTACAATATCCATACTGAGGGTGAGTGCTGCCGGGAGATGAAGACATTGACAGATAAAGATGAGGAGTTTCTAGGAATGATTAGTCACCATATTCAAGTGCTTAGGGAGGAAAACATGGGGCGTCTATTATAACTAACACAACCTTCTTTTTTGTAGTAATAGAGGCCCCACGTTTTCCTGTAGGAATTATTAGTCACCATATTCAAGTGCTTAGGGTGGAAAACATGGGGCCTCTATTATAACTAACACAACCTTCTTTTTTGTGGTAATAGAGGCCCCATGTTTTTCTCTAGGAATTGTTAGTCACCATATTCAAGTCCTTTGGGAGGAAAACAGGGGTCTCTATTTTAACTAACACAACCTTCTTTTTTGTAGTAAGAAAGACTTGAATGAGGATAAGAAGAGAGAAGGAAAGAGACCAAGAGAAAAAGAAAAAAGATAAGGGAGAGAAGCAGAAAGAGAATTAGGACAAGAAAGATTGAGCGAAGGCGGAATTCTTCATATTTTCATTCTTCGTCCTTCACTGCTGCTGTTCGTACTATTCAAAGGCTTGGTGTTAAACTGATTTCTCAACTAATTTAACTAACAACTAACTAATCTTGATTTCATAAGTACTAGTTCTCCTATACATGACAGTTTAGAGCAAGCAAAAAATCATGTGGTCAAATTTCTTTATGGTATTTTAGCATGTAGCTAGACATAAAGGGGAGGGGGTGAATTATGTCTTGCACAATTTTCGCATCGTACAGAACTTGATTCTTTAACCTAAGTATTTCAGACAAAACCTTCTTGCTCAAGGGAGTAAAAACTATGACCTAACCTTGTAGAATTTGCATTAAAATTTCACTAACTTTAAAAGACGGTTTTAGTTGACAACTTAATAACCAAAGGGATTAAATCTTGTTCCTTAACCTCTACAAGTAACCAATTGTAGCTTCCCCTCTCTAGAATATAAACTCTAGCATAGAAAGCTAAACATACTCTTCAGGATTGTTCATCTACAATTACACTTCTCAATAAGCAAAATAGGTTAAATTTAAAAAACAATGTTGAATCCTAAACAACTAAAGAATTTGACCTGCTTCGTCTTCTTGAACTCGTTCTTAAGTTGAGCAACTTGAATTTCTGAAAGCACCTCTTCTTATGAATTGCTATTTACGTTGAGTAATTCTTTGAAACTACGAGAATAATGTTAGAAACATTAAAATCAAATAACAGCAATATGATGTTTTATATGGGAAAAGGGTTGGTCGAAAACTTCTTTAATTAATGCTCCAAAACCTAGAATTATTTGGTTAAGAAAAGTATTTCCTCTAGGATTCGATTTCCTCATTTGTTTTTAACTCTACACGCTTGTTTTCTTTTTCAACACGCATTTTCTTTTATGCAAGTGTAATAATATTAATGAAACCTTATTGACCATAAATTCTTCCTACCAACACAATACTTGTAGCCCACGAAATAAATCCTTCAAGGAATTTGATTTGCATTAGGAATCAACTGTTAATGTCATGACCCTAACCCCGAACCCGGTCGTGATGGCGCCTCTCGTGAAGACAAGGCCAGCTGAATTAACCAAAATCTCATTTTTAGCAGTTAATTAACATGAAAACAATATAAGCATGATTTAATAGCAATAATTCGCGGAAATATAGCTAACCATAATAGAAACCATCCCAACACAGCCCAAACCGGGGTGTCACAAGTCACGAGCAACTATGGATCCTGATACAATATCTGGCATAACTGTCTGAAGAACATAAAAACAATAAGATAAGGGAGATACAGGGCTGCGGACGCCAACAACTACCTCGTAGTCTCTGAATCACTG
Source organism: Nicotiana obtusifolia (assembly GCA_002018475.1). Taxonomy (NCBI): domain Eukaryota; kingdom Viridiplantae; phylum Streptophyta; class Magnoliopsida; order Solanales; family Solanaceae; genus Nicotiana; species Nicotiana obtusifolia. The sequence continues at coordinate 100,670 of MCJB01021444.1, read as the reverse complement.
CCTGGACGGGAGGAGTCAGCACTTCGGAGCGGAACCAACAACGCCTGAATCTGCACACATGGTGTAGGGAGTAACGTGAGTACTCCGACCTAGTGAGTAATAAATATAAATAACGACTGAAAGTAAGAAAGCACGTGAAGCACAAGGCATTCTATAATGAAGCAATAAAACATCATTTGAAAATAGTAAATCAGTGAGAAATCAAGTAAAATCTCCTTTCAACAGGTAAAACATGTAATTTTTCAGGTAAATAATGTGAAGTAAAAAAAAGATAGAAGATCGCCCCTCGGGCTCAGTATCAACAAATTCGCCCCTTGGGCTATATTGCAGAACAGTACCAGCCCCTCGAGCTCAAATCTCAGAACAATACCAGCCCCTCCGGCTATCACATGGAACAGTATCAACCCCTCGGGCTATCACATAGTATAATATCAGCCCCTCGGGCTATATCTCACATCACAATGGGTACCCGCGCTCACTGCGGGTGTACAGACTCCGGGAGGGGCCCCTTACGGCCCAAGCGCAATATCAAGCCACCTCGTGGCATCAAATCTAGGCCCTCAGCCTTATATCAGTCAAGCCACTTTGTGGCGTATATAAAGTATCTCAGGCCCTCAACCTCATATCAATCACAAGCCACCTCGTGGCATATAACGTATCTCAGGCCCTTGGCCTCATATCACTCAGTATATCCTCACATTCTGGCCCTCGGCCACACTCAGTCAGAAAATTATCACAAGCTCCTCGGTATAGTAAAACAGTAGTTTTCAGCCCAAAAATATCATTAAAATATTATTTAAGTCTAAAAAACTGAGTAAAAGTGGCTAAGTTGTAAAACAGTGGAAAAAAGCATGACTGAGTTCAAGTAATAAGTCAAAATAATGAGGAAACATTGATAAAAATCCCCGAAGGGTTCAAATAATTGGCACGAAGCCCAAATATGGCAATCAGCCCAAATCATGATGATAACAAATAAGTTTCAGTCAAATACGCGGTAAAAAAATCATCAATCGGGACGGACCATGTCACAATCCCCAGTAGTAAACGACTCCACGCTCATCATCGAGCGCGTGTCTCACCTTGATATAGCACTACGATGTACAATCCGGGGTTTCAAACCCTCAGAACATCATTTACAATCACTACTCACCTCGAACCGGCTAAACCCCTAGCCCGCGACGCCTTTGCCCCTCGAATTAGCCTCCACGCACGTCGAATCTATCCAAAGTCAGAACGAATACGTCACAATATGCTGAAGGAACAAAGCCCAAGCGAAAACAATCAAAAAGTACCAAAAATGCCAAAATTAGTAAAACCCGAGCCCTGGGCCCACTTCTCGAAGTTCATAAATTTTCACATCAACGGGTTCCTTATCTCCCAAGGAGTTCATACATATCAAAAGTTCTCAAATCCGATCCCAAATGGTCCTCCAAATACCCAAGTAGAATTTCTAAATCCCAAGACCTATTTCTTCTATTTTTAGCAAGACTTCAATGATTTTCTAGGTGGGATTTCACAATATAAACGAGTTTTAGGTCCGAAATTCTTACCTCCAATCGATTCTCTTTGAATCCCTCGTTAATTTCCTTCAAGAACCTCCAAAAATGAGAAACTATGGGTGAGAATGTACCCAAAATCGCGTACAAGAAGGCTTAAAAACATTCTGCCCAGGCTTCATCGAGTTGTACCTGCGCTGTGCAGGTTGTACATCCTCTTATCATTTTCCCTTGCTGTACACCTTCTGTTAAAACGATCATAACCCCTTGTGGAAATATCTAAATGATCAACAGTTTGAATATTTAAAAACTAGACTCGAAGATCTTTCATTTGATAGTTTGTACACTATATAACTCTTTATATATTCCGAGATATGAGCTTTTGAAGTGCATCAGAAAATTCTGTCGAAATTGCTCAACCAGCCAATTTCGATCAATCATAACTTTCTCATAGAGTATCCAAACAATGAATGGTTTCACTTTCTGGAAATTAAAATACAAGGGCTATAGCTTTCATGTTTTACCATTTTTCTGATTCCTTATAGATTACAAGATATGCGCTTCCAAACTGGACTACTCGCACAGCTGATGCTAAAAAAAAAAATCTGCAATTTTTCCAAAGATGAAATAGTCCGTTTAACCACCGAAAACTCACCCGAGGCCACTGGGACCTCAACCAAATATGTCAACATATCCCATAACATCATTCAAACTTGTTCCAACCTTCGAAATGCACAAAACAATATCACAACACCAAATTCGCGTTGGATTCAAGCCTAAGAATTTCAAAATCTTCTAAATTACTCTTTTGATGAAAAGCCCAACCAAACCACGTCCGAATGACATGAAATTTTGCACACACATCCCAAATGACATAACGAAGCTACAGCAACTCTCGAAATTCCATTCCGACCCTCGGATCAAAATCTCGCCTAATAACCGAAAATCGCCAAAATACTAACTCTACCAATTCAAGGCTAATTCTACACTGGACCTCCAAAACCAATTTCGATCACACTCCTAAGTCATAAATCACCTCCCGAAGCTAACCGAACCATCGGAACTCACATCCGAGCCCTTTAACTCATAAATCAACATCCGGTTGACTTTTTCGAACTTAAACCTTCTTAAAAGAGACTAAGTGTCTCATTTCTTATCAAATCCACTCCGAACGCAAACTATGCAACTCGCTCACATAAAACATGGATAACAAACCATAATGAAGCAGAAATGGGGAAAATGGAGCGGTAACTCATGAGACGACTGGCCGGATCGTCACATCTTCGTACAATTTATAAGCTTGGTGTTCAACTAATTTCTCAACTAATTTAACTAACAACTAACTAATCTCGATTTCATAAGTACTATTTCTCCTATACATGACAGTTTAGAGAAAGCAAAAAATCATGTGGTCAAATTTCTTTATGTAATTTTAGCTTGTAGCTAGAAATAAAGGGGAGGGGTTGAATTATGTCTTGCAAAATTTTCACGTCTTACAAAACTTGGTTCTTTAACCTAAGTATTTCAGACAAAACCTTCTTGCTCAAGGGAGTAAAAACTATGACCTAACCTCATAGAATTTGCATCAAAATTTCACTAACTTTAAAAGGCGGTTATAGTTGACAACTTAATAACCAAAGGGATTAAATCTTGTTCCTTAACCTCTAATGGTAACCAATTGTAGCTACCTCTCTCCAGATTATAAATTCTAGCCTAGAAAGCTAAACATACTCTTCAGGATTGTTAAGCTACAATTACACTACTCAATAAGCAAAATAGGTTAAAATTAAAGAACAATGTTCAACCCTAAACAACTAAAGAATTTGACCAGCTTCGTCTTCTGGAACTCGTTCTTAAGTTAAGCAACTTGAGTTTCTGAAAGCACCTCTTCTTATGAATTGCTATTTACCTTGAGTAATTCCTTGAAACTACTAGAATAGTGTTAGAAACATTAACATCAAATAACAACAATCTGATGTTTTATATGGGAATAGGGTTGGTCGAAAACTTCTTTAATTAATGCTCCAAAACCTAGAATTATTTGGTTAAGAAAAGTATTTCCTCTAGGATTCGATTTCCTCATTTGTTTTTAACTCTACACGCTTGTTTTCTTTTTCCACACGCATTTTCTTTTTTGTAAGTGTAATAAAATTAATGAAACCTTAGTGACCACAAATTCTTCCCACCAATCGCAATACTTGTAGCCCACGAAATAAATCCTTCGAGGAATTTGATTTGCATTAGGAATCAACTGTTAATTATCGAACTAATATAAGCTGTAACTATTTCATGGAACTGCGTGTCAAAGGAAGAAAGATAATTAATAGGGATAAGCTACAATATCCATAACTAAGGATGAGTGCTGCCAGGAGATGAAGACATTGACACATAAAGGTGAGGAGTTTCTAGGAATGATTAGTCACCATATTCAAGTGCTTAGGGA
>MCJB01021444.1:29231-86731 GCA_002018475.1 Nicotiana obtusifolia | reverse complement strand
TCTTTTAAGAAGGGTTAAGCTGGGAAAGTCAATCGAATGTTGACTTATGAGTTAGAGGGCTCGGATGTGAGTTCCGATGGTTCGGTTAGTTTCGGGAGGTGATTTATGACTTAGGAGTGTGATCAGAGTTGGTTTTGGAAGTCCCGTGTAGAATCAGGCTTGAATTGGTGAAGTTGGAAATTTTGGCGATTTACGGTTGATAAGCGAGATTTTCATCCGAGAGTCGAAATGGAATTCCGAAAGTTGCTGTAGCTTCGATATGTGATTTAGGACTCGGGTGCAAAATTTCAGGTCATTCGGACATGGTTTGGTTGGGTTTAGATCAAAGCGATTTAGAAGATTTTCGAAATCCTTAGGCTTGAATACGACGCGAATTGGGGTTGATAGGTTGTTCTGAGTGTTCCGAAGGTCGGAACAAGTTTGAATAATGTTATGGGGTAGGTTGGTATATCTGGTTGAGGTCCCAGCGGCCTAGGGTGAGTTTTGGGTGGTTAAACGAACCATTTCATCGTTAGAAAGAAAAATCTGTAGAAAAACCAAAGTAAAAATGCGGTCGCATTTCTCAAATGTGGACCGCATATCTCACAACGAGATAGCAAACTCCAACAGATTTCTGGGCAAGATTCGTGTCAAGAATGCGGTCGGAAATGCGATCGCATTTCTGAAATGCGGATCGTATATTCACCACACCGAGACCGCAGATCGAGACAGATTTCTGGACAAAAACCGACGTCGAAAATGCGGTAAATAATGCGTCGCAATCTTGACATGCGGACCTCAAACCATGCCTCACACTAAATTTGCGATGAAGGCTAGGGTTACCTTTGCGACGGTCGTGTCAAATACGCGGACCGCATATCTGTTATGCGACATATATGCAATCGCATTTTAGGCCTGACAGGGGCGTTTTTGTCTCGATTTTGACTCCCTTTATAAATAGAAATCAGTGTCCATTTGCCATGCAAAAACCCACTATCGTTACCCACAAAGAGAAACACCTCCAAACACCATAAAATCACAGCAAATCAACCTCAAAACTATATCCAAAGGAGAATTTCTTTGACAAATTCTTAAAAGAAGGAGTTTTGGCTATCTTGAACATAGTTGGAGCTATAGAGCTCGGATTGAAGCGAGTTTTGAGGCGATTCTTGGAGGATTTCCGAGGGAAACATCGGGGTAGGTGTTCTTAACTCAAACTTGGTAAAATTACTCCAGTAAATCGCTATACTTAGCACTTAAATGGTGATTTAAGTTGGGAAAATTGTGGAAAACCCTTAAGCTTAGATTTTAAGACTTGGAGGCCGAACCGATGAAGGAATTCGATAAATTTTGTATGGTTAAACTCGTGGGGAGATAAGGAACCCGTTGATGTGAAAATTACTTAGTATTGAGAAGTGGGCCTGGAGTTCGGGTTTTGCTAATTTCGGAATTTCTTAGTATTTATTGATTGTTTTCACATAGGCTTTGTTACCCCAGCATATTGTGACATATTGGTCCTAATTTTGGATAGATTCGGCGCGCGCGGAGGTGATTTCGAAGGGCAAGGGCATCGCGGGCTAAGGGTTTAGCTGGTTCGAGGTGAGTAGTAATTGTAAATGATGTCTGATGGTTTGAAACCCCGAATTGCACTTCGTAGTGCTATATTGAGGTGAGTCACGCGCTCAATGATGAGCGTGGGGTCGTTTACTACTGGGGATTGTGACTTGGTCCGTCCCGATTGATGATTTTTACTACATATTTGATTGAAAACTTATTGATATCATCATGATTTGGGCTGATTGCCGTACTTGGGCTTCGTGCCGGTTATTTGAGCCCTTCGGGGGTATTTATAACTGTTTCCTCACTGTTTTGATTCATTACTTGAATTCAGTCATGTTGTTTTTCACTGTTTTAGAATTCAGCCACTTTTACTCTACTTGGAGATTTAAATGACATTTTAAATGATGTAAAAGGGAGCAGGTGGTATGACTACCACAAGATATGATGTAAAAGGGAACGGGTGGTACGCCTACCATAAGATATGATGTAAAGGGGAACGGGTGGTACGCCTACCACAAGATATGATATAAAAGGGAACGGGTGGCACGCCGCCACAAGATATGATATTGCGCTTGGACCGTAAGGGGCCCCTCCCGGAGTCTGTACACCCCCAGTGAGCACGGGTACCCATTGTGATGTGAAACATAGCCCGAGAGGCTGATATTTTGATGTGATGTGCCCGAGGGGCCGATGTTGTACTATGTGATATGCCCGAGGGGCTGATACTGTTTTTATGATATTGCCCGAGGGGCGTGTTTTTAAAAGATACTGAGCCCGAGGGGCGGTTATAAATGTTCTCTTTTACTTCACGTTATTTAGTTTAAAAGGAGAATTGCATGTTTTATTTCTTCATTATGGATTGCCTTGTGCTTTGTGTGTTTTCTTGCTTTCCGCCATTATTTATGATTATTACTCACTGTGTTGGAAGTACTCACATTACTCCCTGCACCATGTGTGCAGATTCAGGCGTTGTTGGTTCCGCCTCGGAGTAAAGACTTCTCCTGTCCAGGCGATGATTCCGAGACAATGAGGTAGCTGTTGGCGTCAGCAGCCCCGTATCTCTATTATCTTGTTGATTCCACATTCTTCAGACAATTGTGCCAAATGTTTTATATATATATATATATATATATATATATATATATATATACATACATATATTAGACTGGTAGTAGGATCCATAGATGCTCATGACTTTGTGACACCCCGGTGTGGGCTGTAGTCGGGATGGTTCACTATGTTTTTCCGCAAATTACTGCTATTAAACTATGTTTGTGTTGTTTCTTGTTAAATAAATTGCTTAAAATGAGTTATAGTTCGAATTGGCTGGCCTTGTCTTCACGAGAGGCGCTATCACGATCGGGTTTTGGGATTTAGGTCGTGACAATTTCTTTATGTTATTTTAGCTCGTAGCTAGACATAAAGAGGAGGGGGTGAATTATGTCGTGCTCAATTTTCGCTTCATAAAGAACTTGGTTCTTCAACCGATGTATTTTAGACAAAACCTTCTTGCTCAAAGGAGTAGAAACTATGACCTAACCTTATAGAATTTGTATCAAAATTTCACTAACTTCAAAAGGCGATTTTAGTTGCCAACTTAATAACCAAAAGGATTAAATCTTGTTCCTTAACCTCTACAAGTAACCAATTGTTGCTACCGCTCTCCAGACTGTAAACTCTAGCCTAGAAAGCTAAACATAGTCATCAGGGTTGTTCAGCTATAATTACACTTCTCAATAAGCAAAACAGGTTAAAATTAAAGAACAATGTTCAACCGTAAACAACTAAAGAATTTGACCAGCTTCATCTTCTGGAACTGATAAGCTTTAACTTTCACAAAGCACCTCTTCTTATGAATTGCTATTTACCTTGAGTAATTCCTTGACACTACGAGAATAGTGTTAGAAATATTAACATCAAATAATAGCAATCTGATGTCTTATATGGGAATAGGGTTTGTCGAAAACTTCTTTAATTAATGCTCCAAAACCTAGAATTATTTGGTTAAGAAAACTATTTCCTCTAGGATTCGATTACCTTATTTGTTTTTAACTCTACACGCCTATTTCCTTTTTCCACACGCTTTTTCTTTTATGTAAGTATAATAATATTAATGAAAACTTATTGACCTAAAATTCTTCCAACCAACGCAATACTTGTAGCCCACGAAATAAATCCTTCAAGGAATTTGATTTGCATTAGGAATCAATTGTTAATCATCGAAAATAATATAAGTTGTATCTCTTCTTACAAAAATTGGTTCTTTAGCCTAAGTATTTCAGACAAAATCTTCTTGCTCAAGGGATTAAAAACTATGACCTAACCTCAAAGAATTTGCATCAAAATTTCACTAACTTTAAAAGACAGTTTTAGTTGACAAGTTAATAACCAAAGGGATTAAATCTTGTTCTTTAACCTCTACAAGTGACCAATTGTAGCTACCTCTATCCAGACTATAAAATCTAGCCTAGAAAGCTAAACATACTCTTCAGGATTGTTTAGCTACAATTACACTATTCAATAAGAAAAATAGGTTAAAATTAAAGAATAATGTTCAACCCTAAACAACTAAAGAATTTGACCAGCTTCGTCTTCCGGAACTCGTTCTTAAGTTAAGCAACTTGAGTTTCAAAAAGCACCTCTTCTTATGAATTGCTATTTACCTTGAGTAATTACTTGAAACTACGAGAATAGTGTTAGAAACATTAACATCAAATAACAGCAATCTGATGTTTTATATGGGAATAGGGTTGGTCGAAATCTTCTTTAATTAATGCTCCAAAACCTAGAATTATTTGGTTAACAAAAGTATTTCCTCTAGGATTCGATTTCCTCATTTGTTTTTAACTATACACGCCTGTTTTATTTTTCCACATGCATTTTCTTTTATGTAACTGTAATAATAATTAATGAAACCTTGTTTACCACAAATTCTTCCTGCCAATGTAATACTTGTAGCCCACAAAATAAATCCTTCAAGGAATTTGATTTGCATTAGGAATCAACTGTTAATCACCGAAACTAATATAAGCTGTAACTATTTCATGGAACTGCGTGTCAAAGGAAGAAAGATAATTAATAGCGATAAGCTTCAATATCCATATTTGAGGGTGAGTGCTGCCAGGAGATGAAGATATTGACACATAAAGGTGAGGAGTTTCTAGGAATAATTAGTCACCATATTCAAGTGCTTAGGGAGGAAAACATGGGGCCTCTATTATAACAAACACAACTGTAACAGCCCGATGTGTTGTAGAAACACCTATGATACTAATTGTTTAGATTTGGCTTGTTTTAAAGTGCAAATCCCTCTTTGTAATTATGCAATTTTAACATTCTTGCGGGGCATGGGGTATAAGAATCTAATAATTAAGAAAAGTGTTCAAAAAGGTAAGTAATGCAAGATATGCGGTCGCATCCGCATATCTTGCACGGGCATCGCATAGTGGGACAAATTTCTGGGCAAAGGTTCATGTCAGAAATGCTGTCTGAAATGCGGACCGCAAATTGCCCTGCCTGTATCGCAGAGTGGAACAGTGAACTGGACAAGTTTTATGTTGAAAATGCGGTGATAAATGCGGACCGCATTTCTAAAATGCGGACCACAAATCTCACAGTGAAATCGCAGAGTGAGACAGAGTCTTGGGCCAAATGCTGTGTCAGAAATGCGGTCCAAATGCAGACCACATGTTGAGTTTGCGACCAGAATGCGATCGCATTCTGGGCACCTGAAGTTTTATTGTATCCCAAAATTTGACCCACTATAAATAGGACTAGGAACCTAACATGCAACAAAAAAAAAAAAAAAAAAAGAAACCCGTATTTCGTCAATTACCTCAGAAAATTCACCAAAGTACCCTCAAACCCCAGCAAATCAACCTCCAAAATCACCTGGAAACAACCCCAAAATCCGTGAGGAACATATCCAAATTATAGTCATCAACCTCCCATTTACCAGCCCAGCTTTCCCCATTTAAACTCACCAAGAACCAGCTGCAACTCACCGGAAAATAGCCCCAGTTTAAGCTGAAAAACAACCGTAGAATCACTCCCCTCAAACCCCAACATCTATTACAAGGAACTCCACTCTCTAACACCAAAACCCAGCTCAAATTGCTGTAAATTGTGCCAAGAATTTCAGCTGAGTCAAAACACCCTACCAAGTTCTAGCTCGTTAGCTCCAATTGAGTTCGCCTAAAGTTCGTGAGCGTTCATAAAAGGTTGGGCTTAAAGAATCATTGGAACTCTATGAAGTATTGCAAAGCAAGGTAAGTGTTTGTTCTAATTTTAGCTTGAGGGATTAGGAAATCGTGTCTTATTTGTTAAATTACTCCTCGATGAGAACAATGTATAGGCATGGTGACGAGTATCTATACGTTGGTGTCATGCATGGCCGTGGGTCGTATACGGATAATTTTTGTTTGACTATTGTTTCGAATTGTTGAATATTATCCTTGATTATGTTATGAAATACTGCATGTGGGAGCGGGTGGCACGCCTGCCACGAGATATTGTAAATTGAGGGCGGGTGGTACGTCTACCACAAGGCTTCTTTATTTTAGTTGTTCCTTTGGTTATGGTTCTCGCCTTCTTTTATTCGGTATAAAGTTGATAGTTAACTAGAGTAGTCGAGTGAGGAGTTCGTAGAAGTATAAAAGAGTCAAATGTCAAAATGGTGGGTAGTGTCTAAGGAGTTAGTAGGAGTTTAAAGGGTCCAGTGTCACATTAGTAGAGTCGTGTCTAGAGTTAATAAAATGATAATTGGGTTGGGAGGTTAATCGTAGAATTTTGACTGTAATTGAGTACTGACATTGATGGAGCTAAATAAGATTCAAGTTTGGCTTGGTTATAGCTGAGTCCCCCTGGCCAGGATGATTGCTTTTTTTTGTTGTTGTTATTTGTTCCCTTGCTGGGAAGTTGTTATGTTGATTTGTTCCCTTGCCGGGATTTCTTGTGATTGTTGTGACGATGAAAGTGGGAGTGGGTGGCACGCCTGCCACAAGATATTATGGAAGTGGGAGCGGGTGGTGCGCCTGCCACAGTATATATATTGTAAGTGGGAGCGGGTGGCACGCCTGCCACGAGATATTATGAAAGTGGGAGCGGGTGGTACGCCTACCACAGTATATATTGTGAGTGGGAGCGGGTGGCATGCCTGGAACGAGAAGTGATTTATGTGGGAACGGGTGGCACGCCTGCCACAAGAGGTTACTGTAAGTGGGAACGGTTTGCATGCTTACAACAAGAGGTTACTGTAAGTGGAAGCGGGTGGCAGGCCTGCCACGGGATGTGATGTATGTGGGAGCGGGTGGCATGCTTGTCACAAGAGGTTACTGTAAGTGGGAACGGGTTGCACGCCTGCAACAAGAGGTTACTGGAGGTGAAGGTGGATTGTATTACATTTCATTGTGTTAAAGGCTGAATTGCAGATTTCTTTCTTATTCATTGATGATTCATTTCGTGTTATTTGTCTGCTATTCCGATGTTTGTTTTTCCTTTCCCCGTTTAAATTGTTTATGTATTTCTATCTTATGCTGTAGATACATATATGCTTATAATTGCACAGGTTTATCCGGAGTCTGGTCCTAGCCTCGTCACTACCTCACCGGGGTTAGGCCAGGCACTTACCAGCACATGGGGTCGGTTGTGCTGATACTACACTATGCACTCTTTTGTGCAGATCCCAGTGCCGCAGGCTTCGAACAGTAGGATGCTTCCAGCCACTGATTTTCAGGCGACCCAAGGTAGTTCTGCAAACGTCCACGGATCTTGGAGTCCCCTGTCCATTTCCTGTATCTGTTTCTTCTATGTAGTCCAGAAACAGTATTTTGTTATATTCTTCAGACCCTGTTTATAGTACTCTTAAATAGTCTGTGAAACTGTTACACCAAAATCTTAGGTAGACCGTTGTGGATAGTTTATCGACGACAGTTGTTTAAAGTATTAACTTTGCATCTATTTCGCTTGTTGAATTACTGTTTTTCTGTTGATATTTTTGTGATGTAATGAATTTGTAAATAGAAAAAATGGTAAATAATCCGATTGACTGGCTTGCCTAGCTTTCACTAGTAGGCGCCATCACGACTCCCGAAAGGTGGGAAGTTCGGGTCATGACAGGTTGGTATCAGAGCCCTAGGTTTACATAGGCCTCATAGTTCATAGACAAACTCGGTAGAGTCTGAGGGATCGGTACCGAGATGCCTGTATTTATCCCCCAGAGGCTACAGAGTTAGGAAAAATTTTTCACATTGTTGATTCTTGTCGTGTGGTTTGCTTCTCAAATGCTAATCAGATTCCTACTCTGTTCTTTCGCAGATGGCGAGAGCACGCGCTTCTTCATCTACTGCTCCACAGCCCGAAACCCCACAACAGCTTCCACGCGGGGTAGAGGGCGAGGTCGAGGTCGTGCTAGGGGTCGAGACAGGGGCAGGACTCAGCCTCCTGTAGCCGCACCAATGGTAGAACCTTAGATTGATCTTGACGAGGAGGTTTCGGCCCCAGCAGTTCCGGTGGGCCCCGCTCAGGTCCCGGAGGGATTTATTGCCACCCCAGTTCTTCAGGACGCGTTGGTCCGGTTGGTGGGCCTCATGGAGAATGTCACCCGAGCGAGCTTACTTCCTGTAACACCAGCCACTCCTCAAGCTGGAGAAGGGGCTCAGACTACTGCTACTCGTACTCCGAAGCAAGTAGTTTCCCAGGCTTAGTTCCAGCGGTTCAGGCAGCTGTGACGGTCCAGCCGGGAGCAGTAGCTCAGGCCGGCAATGGGACAACCATGTCCACCGATGCTTTGTGGAGGCTGGATAGGTTCACCAAGCTCTTCACTACTACCTTCAGCGGTGCTTCTTCAGAGGATCCCCAGGACTTTCTATGCAGCTGCCACGAGGTCCTCATGAATATGGGTATTGTTGAGACCAACGGGGTAGATTTTGCGGCATTTCACCTGTCAGGATCCGCCAAGACTTGGTGGAGGGATTATTGCTTGGCTAGACCAGCCGGTTTGCCATCTTTGACTTGGGAACAGTTTACAGAGTTGTTTCTCGAGAAGTTTCTCCCCGTCACTCAAAGAGAGGCTTATCGGAGGTAGTTTGAGCGCCTTCAACAGGGTTCCATGATAGTTACCAAGTATGAGTCTAGGCTCATCGATTTGGCTCGGCATGCTCTCATCATACTCCCTACAGAGAGGGAGAGGGTGAGGAGATTTATTGACGTCTCATTCAGCCGATTCGCCTTCAGATGGCTAGGGAGACTCGCAGTGAGATTACCTTCCAGGAGGCGGTCAATGTGGCCCGCAGAGTCGAGATGGTTCTGTCACATGGAGGTGGTCATGGGTCGGATAAGAGACCCCGTCATTCAGGCAGATTCATTGGTACTTCATCTGGAAGCAGAGATTCATATGGTAGAGGCCATCCTCCTAGGCCTTTTCAGTCAGCTCTCCAGGTTTCGCACAGTGTGACAGGTAACCGCGGTTCTTAGATGCAGTATCCCGAACAGCAGTCTGTCAGTGCACAACCGCTACAGAGTTTCCCGAGTCGGAAGCTTAGGGCTTGTTACATGTGTGGTGACACGAGGCACATTGCTAGGTATTGCCGTCGTGCTTTAAGAAACTCTCCACATCAGGATTACCGTGTTATGACAAAGGCACCAGATGTTCCGCAGCCCACCTAGCTAGCTAGAGGTGGGGTGGAGGTGCTAGAGGTAGAGGTAGGGGTACAGGAGGTGGAGCTCAGGTCGACAGAGGGGGGGGCCAGCCAGCAGCAGGCCGTCCTAGAGATGTGGCTCAGGGTGGTGGGGCTCAGCTCCGATGTTATGCTTTTCCAGCCCGGCCCGAGGCAGAGGCTTCAGATGGAGTGATCACAGGTACGGTTCTGGTATGTGATAACAATGCTTCGGCATTAGTTGATCCAGGGTCTACCTACTCGTATGTCTCATCTTATTTTGCACCGTATCTGGCCATGACTAGCGACTCATTGAGTGTTCCTGTCTATGTGTCTACCCCGGTGAGTGACTCCGTTGTGGTAGATCGAGTCCATCGTTCCTGTGTTGTGGTGATAGGGGGTCTTGAGACCCGTGTGGACTTATTGCTTTTAGACATGGTTGATTTTGAGGTCATATTGGGAATGGATTGGTTATCACATTACCACGCCATCTTGGGGTGCCATGCCAAGACTGTGACCTTAGCTTTGCCGGGTATGCCCCGTTTGGAGTGGAAAGGGACCCCTAGTCATTCCACTCGTAGCATTATCTCTTATATGAAGGCTCGACGTATGGTCGAGAAGGGTGTTTAGCTTATCTGGCTCATTTCCATGATTCCAGTGCTGAGGTCCTCTCTATTGAATCTGTGCCCGTGGTTCGTGAGTTTCCCAAAGTTTTCCCATCCGACCTGCCGGGGATGCCACCCGACAGGGATATTGACTTTTGCATTGACGTGGCTCCGGGCACTCAACTCATTTCTATTCCGCCGTATCGCATGGCCCCACCAGAGTTAAAAGAATTGAAAGAGCAGTTGAAAGAGTTGCTCGAGAAGGGTTTCATTAGACCTAGTGTTTTACCTTGGGGTGCGCCGGTGTTGTTTGTTAAAAAGAAGGACGGGTCAATGAGAATGTGCATCGATTACCGACATTTTAACAAGGTTAAAATCAAGAATAAGTATCCATCACCGAGGATCAATGATTTGTTTGATCAGCTCCAGGGTGCCAGGGTATTTTCAAAGATTAATTTGAGGTCAGGCTACCATCAGTTGAAGATTAGGGCATCCGATGTCCCTAAGACAGCTTTCCGTACTCGATACAGGCATTATGAATTCTTAGTTATGTCCTTCGGGTTGACAAATGCCCCAGCAGCTTTTATGGATTTGATGAACCGAGTGTTCAGACCTTATCTGGATTCATTCGTGATAGTCTTCATCGACGACATCCTGGTATATTCCCGCAGCCAGAAGAAGTATGCACAGCATCTCAGAGTGGTTCTTCAGAATCTGAGGGATAGTCGGTTGTATGCTAAGTTTTCAAAGTGTGAATTCTGGTTGAGTTCGGTTACATNCGACAGAGGGGGGGGCCAGCCAGCAGCAGGCCGTCCTAGAGATGTGGCTCAGGGTGGTGGGGCTCAGCTCCGATGTTATGCTTTTCCAGCCCGGCCCGAGGCAGAGGCTTCAGATGGAGTGATCACAGGTACGGTTCTGGTATGTGATAACAATGCTTCGGCATTAGTTGATCCAGGGTCTACCTACTCGTATGTCTCATCTTATTTTGCACCGTATCTGGCCATGACTAGCGACTCATTGAGTGTTCCTGTCTATGTGTCTACCCCGGTGAGTGACTCCGTTGTGGTAGATCGAGTCCATCGTTCCTGTGTTGTGGTGATAGGGGGTCTTGAGACCCGTGTGGACTTATTGCTTTTAGACATGGTTGATTTTGATGTCATATTGGGGATGGACTGGTTATCCCCTTACCACGCCATCCTGGACTGCCATGCCAAGACTGTGACCTCAGCTTTGCCGGGTATGCCCCGTTTGGAGTGGAAAGGGACCCCTGATCATTCCACTCATAGCATTATCTCTTATATGAAGGCTCGACAGATGGTCGAGAAGGGGTGTTTGGCTTATCTGGCTCATGTCCGTGATTCCAGTGCTGAGGTCCTCTCTATTGAATTTGTACTTGTGGTTCGTGAGTTTCCCGAGGTTTTCCCATCCAACCTGCCGAGGATGCCACCCGACAGGGATAAGTTGACTTTTGTATTGATGTGGCTCTGGCACTCAACCTATTGCTAGTCCGCCATATCGCATGGCCCGCCAGAGTTAAAAGAATTGAAAGAGCAGTTGAAAGAGTTGCTCGAGAAGGGTTTCATTAGACCAAGTGTTTCACCTTCGGGTGCCGCGGTGTTGTTTGTTAAAAAGAAGGACGGGTCAATGAGAATGTGCATCGATTACCGACAATTGAACAAGGTTACGATTTGTTTGATCAGCTTTAGGGTACCAAGGTATTTTCAAAGATTGATTTGAGGTCTAGCTACCACCAGTTGAAGATTAGGGCATCCGATGTCCCTAAGACAGCTTTTCGTACTCGGTACGGGCATTATGAGTTCTTGGTTATGTCATTCGGGTTGACAAACGCCCCAGTAACTTTTATGGATTTGATGAACCGAGTGTTCAGACCTTATTTGGACTCGTTCGTGATAGTCTTCGTTGATGACATTCTGGTATATTCCCGTAGCCAGGAGGAGCACGAGCAGCATCTCACAGTGGTTCTTCAGACTCTGAAGGATAGTAAGTTGTATGCTAAGTTCTCGAAGTGTGAGTTCTGGTTGAATTCGGTTGCATTTCTGGGTCATATTGTATTAGTAGAGGGTATTCAAGTTGATCCGAAAAAGATTGAGGCAGTCAAGAACTGGCCTAGACCAGCATCAGCTACAGAGATTCGGAGTTTCTTGGGACTGGCAGGCTACTATCGTCGGTTCGTGGAGGGGTTTTCATCTATTGCAGCCCCGATGACCAAGTTGACCCAGAAAGGTGCCCAGTTCAGGTTGTCGGATGAGTGTGAGGCGAGCTTCCAGAAGCTCAAGACAGCTCTGACCACGGCACCACTGTTAGTTTTTCCCACAGGCTCAGAGCCTTACACAGTTTATTGTGATGCCTCTCGTATCAGGCTTGGTGCAGTGTTAATGCAAGGGGACAAGGTAATTGTCTATGCTTCGAGGCAGTTGAAGATTCATGAGAAGAACTATCCGGTACATAATTTACAATTGGCAGCCATAATTCAAGCCTTGAAGAATTGGAGGCACTACTTATATGGCGTGCCGTATGAGGTGTTCACAGACCATAAGAGTCTTCAATATCTGTTCAAACAAAAGGAGTTAAATTTGAGGCAGAGGAGGTGGTTGGAATTGTTAAAGGACTATGATGTCACTATCTTATACCACCCGGGAAAGGCCAACGTGGTGGCCGATGCCTTGAGTAGAAAGTCGGCTAGTATGGGCAGCCTCGCTTATATTCCGGTCTGTGAAAGACCACTTACTCTGGACGTTCAGACTTTGGCCAATCGATTTGTGAGATTGGATATTTCTGAGCCTAATCGGGTATTAGCTTACACGGTCGCTCATTCTTCATTATTGGAATGATACGTGAATGACAGTTTGATGATCCCCATTTGTGTGTCCTTAAGGACACGGTGCACCGAGGAGGGGCCAAGCAGGTCACCTTAGGAGACGACAAAATTTTGAGATTACAGGGTCGAGTTTGTGTGCCCAATGTAGAGGGACTTCGGGAATTGATTCTGAAGGAGGCCCACAGCTCCAGGTATTCTATCCATCCGGGCGCCACAAAGATGTATCAGGATTTGCGACAACATTATTGTTGGCGTAGAATGAAGAAGGATATAGTTGCGTACGTGGCTCGGTGTTTAAATTGCCAGCAGGTTAAGTGCGAGCATTAGCGACCAGGTGGACTATTCCAGAGAATTGAACTCCCAAGTGGAAGTGGGAACAGATTTCGTTGTTGGACTTCCACAAACCCGGAAGATGTTCAACGCAATTTGGGTCATTGTCGATAGGCTGACCAACTCAGCACATTTCATCCCTGTGGCAGTCTCCTATTTATCTGAGAGGTCAACCGATATTTATATTCGGGAGATTATTTGCCTTCATGGTGTGCCGGTATCTATTATTTCGGACCGAGGTACGCAGTTTACTTCGCGTTTTTGGAGGGCAGTTCAGCGGGAGTTGGGTACCCAGGTTGAATTAAGCACATCGTTTCATCTTCAGACGGACGGACAGTCCGAGCGGACTATGTAGATATTGGAGGATATGCTCCGAGCTTGTGTTATTGACTTTGGAGGTTCGTGGGACCAGTTTTTGCCATTAGTGGAGTTCGCCTACAATAACAGCTACCAGTCGAGCATCCAGATGGCTCCTTATGAGGCTTTATATGGTAGGCGGTGTCGAACTCCGGTTGGGTGGTTTGAGGCGGGAGAGACTCAGTTGTTAGGCACAGATCTAGTTTAGGAGGCCTTGAACAAGGTCAAAATCATTCAGGAAAGGATTCGTACAGCTCAGTCCAGGCAAAAGAGCTAAGCGGATCGCAAGGCACGAGATATGTCTTTTATGGTTGGTGAGCGGGTATTACTCCGGGTGTCGCCCATGAAAGGCGTGATGAGATTTGGGAAAAAGGGCAAGCTTAGCCCTAGGTTCATTCGTCCGTTCGAAATTCTTGATCGAATAAGGGAGGTGGCTTATAGGCTTGCATTGCCGCCAAGCTTATCAGCCGTGCATCCGGTTTTTCATGTGTCCATGCTCCGAAAATATCGCGGTGATCCAACTCACGTATTAGATTTCATCACCGTTCATCTGGACAAGGACTTTTCATATGAGGAAGAACCGGTAGCCATTCTATACCGGCAAGTCCATGAGCTGAGATCGAAGAGTTTTCCTTTTGTTCGTGTTCAGTGGAGAGGTTGGCCTCCTGAGGTATCGACCTGCGAGTCCGAGTTGGATATGCGGAGCCGTTATCCACATCTTTTCCCCGACTTAGGAACTTCTTTATCCTGTCCGTTCAAGGACGAACGGTTGTCTTAGAGGGAGAGAATGTAACGGCCCGATGTGTCGTAGAAACACCTATGATACTAATTGTTTAGATTTGGCTTGTTTTAAAGTGAAAATCCCTCTTTGTTATTATGAAATTTTAACATTCATACGGGGCATGGGGTATAAGAATCTAATAATTAAGAAAAGAGTTCAAAAAGGTAAGTAATGCAGGATATGCGGTCGCATTTCAGACATGCGGACCGCATATCTTACACGGGCATCGCATAGTGGGACAGATTTCTGGGAAAAGGTTCATGTCAGAAATGCTGTATGAAATGCGGACCGCATTTCAAGAATGCGGATCGCAAATTGCCCTGCCTGTATCGTAGAGTGGAACAAAGAACTGACAAGTTTTATGTCAAAAATGCGGTGAGAACTGCGGACCGCAAATCTCACAGTGAAATCGCAGAGTGAGACAGAGTCTTGGGCCAAATGCTGTGTCAGAAATGCGGTCCAAATGCGGACCGTATGTTCAGTTTGCAGCAAGAATGCGATCGCATTCTTGACACATGAAGTTTTATTTTATCCCGAATTTTGACCCACTATAAAAAGAACCACTTATTTCGTCAATTACCTCAGAAAATTCACCAAAGCACCCTCAAAACCCAGCAAATCAACCTCCAAAATCACCTGGAAACAACCCCAAAATCCGTGAGAAACATATCCAAATTATAGTCATCAACCTCCCATTTACTAGCCCAGCTTTCCCCATTTAAACCCACCAAGAACCAGCTGCAACTCACCGGAAAATAGCCCTAGTTTAAGCTGAAAAACAACCGTATAATCACTCCCCTCAAACCCCAGCATCTATTACAAGGAATCCCACTCTCTAACACCAAAGACCCAGCTCAAATTGCTGCAAATTGTGCCAAGAATTTCAGCTGAGCCAAGGCACCCTACCAAGTTGTAGCTCGTTAGCTCCAATTGAGTTCGCCTAAAGTTCGTGAGCATTTATAAAAGGTTGGGTTTAAAGAATCGTTGGAAGTCTAGGAAGTATTTCAAAGCAAGGTATGTGTTTGTTCTAACCTTAGCTTGAGGGATTAGGAAATCGTGTCTTATTTGTTAAATTGCTCCTCGATGAGAACAACGTATAGGCATGGTGACGAGTATCTATACGTTGGTGTCACGCATGGCCGTGGGTCGTATGCGGATAATTTTTTTCTGACTATTATTTCGAATTGTTGAATATTATCCTTGATTATGTTATGAAATACTGCATGTGGGAGCGGGTGGCACGCCTGCCACGAGATATTATGAATTGAGGGCGGGTGGTACGCCTACCACAAGGCTTCTTCATTTTAGTTGTTCCTTTGGTTATGGTTCTCGCCTTCTTTTATTCGGTATAAAGTTGATGGTTAACTAGAGTAGTCGAGTGAGGAGTTCGTAGGAGTATAAAAGGGTCAAGTGTCAAAATGGTGGGTATTGTCTAAGGAGTTAGTAGGAGTTTAAAGGGTCCAGTGTCACATTAGTAGAGTCGTGTCTAGAGTTAATAAAATGATAATTGGGTTAGGAGGTTAATCGTAGAACTTTGACTGTAATTGAGTACTGAAATTGATGGAGCTAAATAGGAGTCAAGTTTGGTTTGGTTATAGCTGAGTCCCCCTGGCCAGGATGATTGTTTTTTTTTTGTTGTTATTTGTTCCCTTGCTGGGAAGTTGTTATGTTGATTTGTTCCTTTGCCGGGATTTCTTGTGATTGTTGTGATGATGAAAGTGGGAGCGGGTGGCACGCCTGCCACAAGATATTATGGAAGTGGGAGCGGGTGGTGCGCCTACCACAGTATATATATTGTAAGTGGGAGCGGGTGGCACGCCTGCCACGAGATATTATGAAAGTGGGAGCGGGTGGTATGCCTACCACAGTATATATTTTAAGTGGGAACGGGTGGCATGCGTGCCACGAGAAGTGATGTATGTGGGAACGGGTGGCACGCCTGCCACAAGAGGTTACTGTAAGTGGGAACGGGTTGCATGCCTGCAACAAGAGGTTACTGTAAGTGGGAGCGGGTGGCACGCCTGCCACGGGATGTGATGTATGTGGGAGCGGGTGACACGCCTGCCACAAGAGGTTACTGTAAGTGGGAACGGGTTGCACGCCTGCAACAAGAGGATACTAGAGGTGAAGGTGGATTGTACTACATTTCATTGTGTTAAAGGCTGAATTGCAGATTTCTTTCTTATTCATTGATGAATCGTTTCGTTTTATTCGTCTGCTATTCCGATGTGTGTTTTTCTTTTCCCCGTTTAAATTGTTTATGTATTTCTATCTTATGCTGTAGATACATATATGCTTATAATTGCACAGGTTTATCTGGAGTCTGGTCCTAGCCTCGTCACTACCTCGCCGGTGTTAGGCCAGGCACTTACCAGCACATGGGGTCGGTTGTGTTGATACTACACTCTGTACTCTTTTGTGCAAATCCCAGTGCCGCAGGCTTCGAGCAGTAGAAAGCTTCCAGCCTCTGATTTTCAGGCGACCCAAGGTAGTTCTGCAGACGTCCGCGGATCTTGGACTCCCCTGTCCATTTCTTGTATCTGTTTCTTCTATGTAGTCCATAAACAGTATTTTGTTATATTCTTCAGACCCTGTTTGTAGTACTCTTAAATAGTCTGTGAAACTGTGACACCAAAATCTTGGGTAGACCGTTGTGGATAGTTTATTGGCGACAGTTGTTTAAAGTATTAACTTTGCATCTATTTCGTTTGTTGAATTACTGTTTTTCAGTTGATGCTTTTGTGATGTAATGAATTCGTAAGTAGAAAAAATGGTAAATAATCCGATTGACTGGCTTGCCTAGCTTTCACTAGTAGGCGCCATCACGACTCCCTAGAGGTGGGAAGTCCGGGTCGTGACAACAACCTTTTTTTGTAGTAAAAGAGGCCCCATGTTTTCCTCTATGAATGATTAGTCACCATATTCAAGTCCTTAGGGAGGAAAACATGGGGCCTCTATTATAACTAACACAACCTTCTCTTTTGTATTAAGAATGAATTGAATGAGGATAAGAAGAGAGAAGGAAGGAGATTGTGAGAAAAGGAAAAAAGATAAGGGAGAGAGGAAGAATGAGAAGGGTGAGAATTAGGACAGGAAAGATTGAGCGGGAATTCTTCATATTTTCATTCTTCGTCCTTCACTGCTGCTGTTCGTACTATTTATAAGCTTGGTGTTAAATTGATTTCTCAACTAATTTCACTAACAACTAACTAATCTTGATTTCATAAGTACTATTTCTTCTATACATGACAGTTTAGACCAAGCAAACAATCATGTGGCAAAATTTCATTATGTTATTTTAGCTCGTAGCTAGATATAAAGGGGAGGGAGTGAATTATGTCGTGCTCAATTTTCGCTTCATTAAAAACTTCATTCTTCAACCGAATATTTCAGACAAAACCTTCTTGCTCAAGGGAGTAGAAACTATGACCTAACCTCGTAGAATTTGCATCAAATTTTCACTAACTTCAAAAGGCGATTTTAGGTGCCAACTTAATAACCAAAGGGATTAAATCTTGTTCCTTAACCTCTACAAGTAAACACTTGTAGCTACCCCTCTCCATGACTATAAACTCTAACCTAGAAAGCTAAACATAGTCTTCACGATTGTTTAGCTATAATTACACTACTCAATAAGCAAAATAGGTTAAAATTAAAGAATAATGTTCAACCCTAAACAACTAAAGAATTTGACCAGCTTCGTCTTCCAGAATTCGTTCTTAAGTTAAGCAACTTGATTTTCTAAAAGCACCTCTTCTTATGAATTGCTATTTACCTTGAGTAGTTGCTTGACACTACGAGAATAGTGTTAGAAATATTGACATCAAATAACAGCAATCTGATGTCTTATATGGGAATAGGGTTGGTCGAAAACTTCTTTTATTAATGCTCCAAAACCTAGAATTATTTGGTTAAGAAAACTATTTCCTCTAGGATTCGATTACGTTATTTGTTTTTAACTCTACACGCCTGTTTTCTTTTTCCACGCGCTTTTTCTTTTATGTAAGTGTAATAATATTAATGAAAACTTATTGACCTAAAACTCTTCGTACCAACGCAATACTTGTAGCCCACGAAATAAATCCTTCAAGGAATTTGATTTGCATTAGGAATCAACTGTTAATCATCGAAACTAATATAAGTTGTATCTCTTTCATGGAACTTGGTGTCAAAGGAAGAAAGTGAATTAATAGTGATATGCTACAATATCCATATCTGAGGGTGAGTGCTGCCAGGAGATGAAGACATTGACAGATAAAGGTGAGGAGTTTCTAGGAATGATTAGTGACCATATTCAAGTGCTTAGGGAGGAAAATATGGGGCCTCTATTATAACTAACACAACCTTCTTTTTTGTAGTAGAGGCCCCATGTTTTCCTCTAGTAATTATTAGTCACCATATTCAAGTCCTTTGGGAGGAAAACATGGGGCCTCTATTATAACTAACACAACCTTCTTTTTTGTAGTAAGAAAGACTTGAATGTAGATAAGAATAGAGAAGGAAAGAGATCGAGAAAAAAAGAAAAAAGATAAGGGAGAGAGGCAGAAGAGAAGGGAGAGAATTAGGACAGGAAAGATTGAACGATTGGGGAATTCTTCATAATTTCATTCTTCGTCCTTCATTGCTGTTGTTCGTACTATTTATAAGCTTAGTGTTAAACTGATTTCTCAACTAATTAAACTAACAACTAACTAATCATGATTTCGTAAGTACTATTTCTCCTATACATGACAGTTTAGAGCAAGAAAAAAAATCATGTGGTCAAATTTCTTTAGGTGATTTTAGCTTGTAGCTAGTAATAAAGGGGAGGGGTTGAATTATGTCTTGCAAAATTTTCGCGTCTTACAAAAATTGGTTCTTTAGCCTAAGTATTTCAGACAAAACCTTCTTGCTCAAGGGAGTACAAACATTACCTAACCTCGTAGAATTTGCATCAAAATTTCACTAACTTTAAAAGGTGGTTTTAGTTGACAACTTAATAATCAAAGGGATTAAATCTTGTTCCTTAACCTCTACAAGTAACCAATTGTAGCCACCTCTCTCCATACTATAAACTCTAGCCTAGAAAGCTAAACATACTCTTCAGAATTGTTTAGCTACAATTACACTACTCAATAAGCAAAATAGGTTAAAATTGAAGAATAATGTTCAACCCTAAACAACTAAAGAATTTAACTAGCTTCGTCTTCTAGAACTCGTTCTTAAGTTAAGCAACTTGAGTTTCTAAAAGCACCTCTTCTTATGAATTGCTATTTACCTTGAGTAATTCCTTGAAACTACGAGAATAGTGTTAGAAACATTAACTTCAAATAACAGCAATCTGATGTTTTATATGGCAATAGGGTTGGTCGAAAATGTCTTTAATTAATGCTCCAAAACCTAGAATTATTTGGTTAAAAAAAGTATTTCCTCTAGGATTCGATTTCCTCATTTTTTTTTATC
Source organism: Nicotiana obtusifolia (assembly GCA_002018475.1). Lineage (NCBI taxonomy): Eukaryota > Viridiplantae > Streptophyta > Magnoliopsida > Solanales > Solanaceae > Nicotiana > Nicotiana obtusifolia. The sequence goes on along the minus strand of MCJB01021444.1, from coordinate 67,183 downwards.
TATACACGCCTGTTTTCTTTTTCCACATGCATTTTCTTTTATGTAAGTGTAATAATATTAATGAAACCTTATTGACCACAAATTCTTCCTGCCAATGCAATACTTGTAGCCCACGAAATAAATCCTTCAAGGAATTTGATTTGCATTAGGAATCAATTGTTAATCATGTAACTTTTTCACGGAACTACGTGTCAAAGGAACAAAGATAATTAACAGTGATAAGCAACAATATCCATATCTGAGGGTGAGTGCTGCCAGGAGATGTGACACATAAAGGTAAGGAGTTTCTAGGAATCATAAGTCACCATATTCAAGTGCTTAGGGAGGAAACATGGGGCCTCTATTATAACTAGCACAACCTTCTTTTTTGTAGTAATAGAGGCCCCATGTTTTCTTCTAAGAATGATTAGTCACCATACTCAGGTCCTTAGGGAGGAAAACATGGGGCCTTTATTATAACTAACACAACCTTCTTTTTTGTAGTAAGAAAGACTTGAATGAGGATAAGAAGAGAGAAGGAAGGAGATCGAGGGAAAAAGAGAAAAGATAAGGAAGAGAGGCAAAAAGAGAAGGGAGCGTATTAGGACAGGAAAGATTGAGCGAAGGGGGAATTTTTTATATCTTCATTCTTCGTCCTTCGCTGCTGCTGTTCGTACTATTTATAGGCTTGGTGTTAAACAGATTTCTCAACTAATTTCACACACAACTAACTAATCTTGATTTCCTAAGTACTATTTCTCCTGTACATGATAGTTTAGAGCAGGCAAAAAATTATGTGGTCAAATTTCTTTATGTTATTTTACCTTGTAGCTAGACATAAAAGGGGAGGGATGGGGGGGGGGGGTTGAATTATGTCTTGCTTAATTTTCGCGACTTAAAGTACTTGGTTCTATAACCTAAGTATTTTAGAAAAAACCTTCTTGCTCAAGGGAGTAAAAACTATGACCCAACCTCGTAAAATTTGCATCAAAATTTCACTAACTTTAAAAGGCGGTTTTAGTTCACAAATTAATAACCGAAGAGATTAAATCTTGTTCCCTACCTCTACCAGTAACCAATTGTAGCTGCCCCTCTCTAGAATATAAACTCTAGCCTAGAAAGCTAAACATACTCTTGCGGATTGTTCAGCTACAATTACACTTCTCAGTAAGCAAAATAGGTTTAAATTAATAAACAATGTTCAACCCTAAAAAACGAAAGAATTTTACTAGCTTCGCCTTCTGGAACTGGTACTTAAGTTGAGTAGCTTGAATTTCTGAAAGCACCTCTTCTTATCAATGGCTATTTACCTTGAGTAATTCCTTGAAACTACGAGAATAGTGTTAGAAAAATTAACATCAAATAACAGCAATCTTATGTTTTATATGGGAATAGGGTTGGTCGAAAACTTATTTAATTAATGCTCCAAAACCTAGAATTATTTGGTTAAGAAAAATATTTACTCTAAGATTCGATTTCCTTATTTGTTTTTAACTCTGCACGCCTGTTTTCTTTTTCCACACGCTTTTTCTTTTATGTAAGTGTAATAATATTAATGAAGCCTTATTGTCCACAAATTCTTCCTACCAACGCAATACTTGTAGCCCACGAATAAATCCTTCAAGGAATTTGATTTGCATTAGGAAACAATTGTTAATCATCAAACTAATGTAAGCTGTAACTCTGTCATGGACCTGGATGGCAAGGGAAGAAAGATAATTAATAGTGATAAGCTACAATTTTCATATTTGAGGATGAGTGCTGCTAGGAGATGAAGACATTGACACATAAATGTGAGGAGTTTCTAGGAATGATTAGTCACCATATTCAAGTCCTCAGGGAAGAAAATATGGGGCCTCTATTATAACTAACACAACCTTCTTTTTTGTAGTAAAAAAGACTTGAATGAGGATGAGAAGAAAGAAGTGTCACGACCCGGATTTCCCACCCTCGGGAGTCGTGATGGCGCCTACTAGTGAAAGCTAGGCAAACCAATCAACCGGATTATTTACCAGCTTTCTATTTACGAATTCATTACAGCACAAAAACATCAACTAATGAACAGTAAATCAACAAGCGAAATGGATGCGAATTTCATACTTTACAAAAATATCGCCGATAAAATATCCTCAACAAACTACCCAAGAATTGGTGTCAATGTTTCACAGACTGTTTAAGAGTACTACAAACAAGGTTCTGAAGAAATAACAAAATAATGTTTCTGGACTACACAGAAGAAACAGGTACAAGGAATGGACAGGAGACACCAAGATCTGCGGATGTTTGCAGAACTACCTTGGGTTGCCTGAAAGTCAAAGGCGCTTCCTACTGTTCGAAGCCTGCGGTACTGGGATCTGCACAAAATAGTGCAGAGTATAGTATCAGCATAACCGACCCTATGTGCTGGTAAGTGCCTGGCCTAACCCCGGCGAGGTAGTGACGAGGCTAGGACCAGACTCCAGATAGACCTGTGCAGTTATAAACATATACGCATCTACAGCGGAAGATAGAAATACATAAACAATTTAAAACTAGGGAAAGGGAAGATCACACACATCAGGATAGCAGATGAAAAAGACAAAACGAAGCATCAATGAATAAGAAAGAAGACTGCAATTTAACCTTTGACACAAATAAAATGAAATACAAGCCACATTCACCTCCAGTATCCTCTTGTTGCAGGCGTGCAACCCGTTCCCACTTACAGTATCTTCTTGTGACAGGCGTGCCACCCCCTCCCACTTACTTCACATCTTGTGGTAGGCGTACCACCCACTCCCACTTACATTATATCATGTGGCAGGCGTGTCACCCGCTCCCACTTACATAATATCTCGTGGCAGGCATGCCACCCGCTCCCACTTACAATATATTCTGTGGCAGGCGTGCCACCCGCTCCCACTTACATTACTGCCTGTGGCAGGCGTGCCACCTGCTTCCACTTCCGTCATCACAACAATCACAAGAAGTCCCGGCAAGGGAACAAAGCAACATCACAACTTCCCGGCGAGGGAACAAATAACATCAAAACAATCATCCCAGCAAGGGAGAATGAGCTATAACCAAACCAAACTCGACTCCTATTTAGCTCAATCAATGTCGGCACTCAATTACAGTCAAAGTTCTACAATTAACCTCCCAACCCAATTATCATTTTATTACATCTAGACACGACTCTACTAATGTGACATTGGACCCCTTAACTTCTAACGAACTCTTAAGACACTATCCACAATTATGACACTGGAACCCTTTGACTCTTAACAATTCTTATTCAACTAGTCTATTTAATCATCGACTGTATACCGAATAGAAAAGGCTAAAACCATAACCAAAGGAACAACTGAAAATAAGAAACCTTGTGGTAGGCGTACCACCCACCCTCATTTCACAATATCTAGTGGCAGGTATGCCACCCGCTCCCACTTATATCATAACTATATCAAGGATAATATTCAACAATTCGAAACAACAATCACACATCAATTATCCATATACTACCCACGGTCATGCTTGACCCCAACGCATAGATATTTTTCACCATGCCTATACGTCGTTCTCAACAAGGAACAATTTAACAAATAGGACACGATTTCTAATCCCTCAAGCTAAGGTTAGAACAAACTCTTACCTTGCTTTGCAACAAATTTCTAGATTTCCAATAACCCTTCGAGCTCAAGCTTTTATGGGTGCTCACGAACTTTAGGTGGACTTAATTGGAGCTAACAAGCTACAACTTGGTAGGTGGCCTTAACTCAGCTGAAATCTTGGTACTGGTCACAACGAAATTCGCAGCAATTTGAGCTGGGGTATTTTTTTTTTTAAGCAACTACCTCTAAGCACATTGCCTAGAGGTTATATATATTAAAATTAAAGAAATACAAAGTTTACAAAATGTTCCTAATTTAAAATATGCGTCTAATTCTAGATGTACTAATATAGCAAAACTATTTATTACAAAGCATATCAAAACCAACTTTCAATCCGTGAAGGCTTGCATATTCCCCGCCAATATGTAGCACCTCTATTGCTCTCACCAGGCGCCAAGTTTTGCATTCAAAGGATTGGCAGACGTGAATCTACAGTGTCCTTCACATTGCATCGTTGGTTCATTACTTTGACTTATTAATTGCGACAGTGATTTTGGCCTCCCTCTTACACTGTCGAAATCTGTTGTTGCAGTATTACTGCGTGATGTATCGACCTTGGTTTGTTCAATGACACATCGACCGTACAATTAGCAGCGTGACTGCTATTGTACAGTACCACTGGTAGATTGTGAACTGAAATTGGCAGTGACTATTTTCCAGTTGCAGTAGAAGCTGCATTGTCAAAGCTCAGTAGAAGATGATCTGTTGGTGTTGCAATATCATTCCTATAGTGCAGTCTTCATATAGCATTAGTACACTTCTAGAATGAGTATGTGAACATGCTAATACCACTGGGAAATGTTCTAATACTATATGGAGTTGTCTGCCCATAGGCCACTTTCCAGTATTTTTCTTGCTGCATTTGGTGGTTCCCTAAAAGCATTGAATTGTTCTCGATCCCAACCTGTGATATGTTCTCATTCATGATTCTCGATGTCAATCAGTAGACTATCTCCTTCTCGACCTCGAAAATGTAATGTTTTTCGACGTCGATCATGTAGAAAGTCCTCCAATATTTGCCTTCGAGTCAAACAGAGTGTGATCGATGCTGCTGGCATTTGATTCTTTGTGTCGAACTTGTGGAATATTTGTCTCCTTGAAATGTGCTCAATCATGGTGGTAAAGAGGTTCTCTGTATGTTTGCAGCACAAATGGTATTTCGATTGTCCTTCAATTGCAGTAGGAACTGCTTTGTCGAAGCTTAGTAACAATCGATCTAACAGTATTGTAGTATCACACTTTCCAACAGTACATTTTTCATATAGCATTGGTACACTTCCAGAATGAGCATGTGAACATGCTAATACCACTGGAAAGTGTTCTAATACTATATGAAATTTTCTGCCTTGGCTGTTCATCCAGTTGCAATTGTCCTTCATTGAATTTCGACTGTCCTTCAGTGAGATTCCAACATTTATCGGGATGTTTTGTTTTTGTGATTCTTTTGGTGTTTGTTGCTTGTCCAGGTTTATAATTCCTGTAGAATAGTTGTCTCCTTGAATGTGCTCAATCATGATGGTAGAGCAGTTCTCCAAATGTTCGCAGCACGAGTGACAATACAATTCAGATCCATAATCGAGGGGTATGCTAGCTGCTGCTGACATTTGATTCCAGTGACCTATAATACTTTTGTCATAGAATGTTATCACATCTCCAGAATGAACATGTGTACATGTTGATACCACTGGAAAATGCTCTAACATTCTATGAATTACTCTGCATATAGGCCATATTTCAGCTAATCTGGGGGTCTTCTTCTTCGATTTTGTCAAAGTAGTCTGATGTCGATCATCTCCCTTCGAAGATTGATGTTGATCATTTCCCTTCGATTGAGTTGAAGTAGAATGATTTCAATCATGTATTTTGATGGAAGCAAGTTGCTGTTCTGTATTTGAGTGATGGTCTCGATTGCTGGAACTTCCCTCGAAAACTTGGTGTCGATTGCTGGTGTCGATCTCAGGAAACAATTCTTCGATTATTCCTTGTCGAAAACGATCCAGCTGGTAGATCATATTTTGAAATGAACTCTCGATTGAATAGCTTGATTTCAAAACCAGTTGTTCGACTTTCAGCTTACAACTTCGACCCCTGTACCTGACTGCTGTCGACCTCGAACAAAGTCATTGTTCGACCTCGGATTAATTATTCCTTGCTCTTTTTGATATCTTAAGCAAAACTTTGCTGTATTAGAGAGTGGGGGTTTTTTTTTGTCGTAATTGATGTTGGGGTTTGGAGGGAGTGATTCCACGGTTTTCAGCATAACTGGGGCTATTTCCGGCGACTTTGCAGCTGGTTCTTGGTGGGTTTAAATGGGGGAAACTGGGCTGGCAATTGGAGGTTGATAGCTATATTACGGATGTGTTTTCACGGAATTTGGGGCTGTTTCAAGGTGATTTTTGAGGTTGATTTGTTGGGGTTTGAGGGTGTTTTGGAGATGTTCCTGAGGTAGTGACGAAAGTGGGTTTGCATGTTAGGGTTACTGGTTTCTATTTATAGTGGGTCAAAAATCGGAACAAAAATAAAACTTTCAGGTGCCTAAAATGCGATCGCATACTCGTCGCATAATCAACATGCGGTCCGCATTTGGACCGCATTTCTGACATGGCACTTTGCCTAGGAATCTGTCTCAATCTGCGATTTCGTTGTGCGATTTGCATTCCGCATTTTAGAAATGCGACCGCATTTGTTACCGCATTTTTGACGTTAATTTTGTTCCAGTACTCTGTCTCAATATGCGATACAGGCATTGTAATTTGCGGTCCGCATTTATGTAATGCGACCGCATTTCAGACAGCATTTCTGACATGGATCTTTACCCAGAAATCTGTCTAAGTCTGCGATGCCCGTGTAAGATATGCGGCCCGCATTGTTGGAATGCGACCGCATATCCTGCCTTATTTACCTTTTTGAACTATTTTCTTATCTTTTCGAACTCTTTTCCCTGTTATTAGATTCGTATACCTCATACCCTGCAAGAATGTTAAGATTACATAATTACAAAGAGGGATTTGCACTTAAAACAAGCCAAATCTAAACAATTAGTATCATATTTGTTTCTACGGCACATTGGGTAGTTACAAAAAGGAAAGAGATCGAGGGAAAAAGAGAAAAGATAAGGGAGAGAGGCAGAAAGAGAAGGGAGAGAATTAGGATATGAAAGATTGAGCGAAGGGGGAATTCATCATATTTTCATTCTTCGTCCTTCACTGCTGCTGTTCATACTATTCATAGGCTTGGTGTTAAACTGATTTCTCAACTAATTTCACTAACAACTAACTAATCTTGATTTCTTATGTACCATTTCTCCTGTACATGACATTTTAGAGCAAGCAAAAAGTCATGTGGTCAAATTTCTTTCAGTTATTTTAGCTTGTAGCTAGACATAAAAGGGAGGGGTTGAATTTTATCTTGCTCATGTTTCATGTCCTAAAGAACTTGGTTCCTAAGTATTTCAGACAAAACCTTCTTGCTCAAGGGAGTAAGAACTTTGACCTAACCTCGTACAATTTTCATCAAAATTTCACTAACTTTAAAAGGCAGTTGTAGTTGACAACTTAATAATTCCTTAACCTCTATATGTAACCAAATGTAGCTATCCCTCTCCAGACTATAAACTCTAGCCTAGAAAGCTAAACATACTCTTTAGGATTGGTCAGCTACAACTACACTTTTCAATAAGCAAAATAGGTTAAATTAAAGAACAATGTTAAACCCTAAACGACTAAAGAATTCGACCAGCTTCGTCTTGTGGAACACATTCTTAAGTTGAGCAGCTTGAATTTCTGAAAGCACCGCTTCTTATGAATTGCTATTTACCTTGAGTAATACTTTGAAACTATGAGAATAGTGTTCGAAACATTAACATCAAATAACAGCAATATGATGTTTTATGTGGGAATAGGGTTGGTCGAAAACTTCTTTAATTAGAGCTCCAAAACCTAGAATTATTTGGTTAAGGAAACTATTTCCCCTAGGATTTTATTTCCTTATTTGTTTATAACTCTACACGCCTATTTTCTTTTTCCACACGCCTTTTCTTTTATATAAGTGTAATAATATTAGTGAAACCTTATTGACCACAAATTCTTCCTACCAATGCAATACTTGTAGCCCACAAAATATATCTTTCAAGGAATTTTATTTGCATTAGGAATCAACAGTTAATCAACGAAACTAATATAAGCTGTAACTCTTTCATTTAACTGGGCGTCAAGGGAAGAAAGATGATTAATAGTGATAAGCTACAATATCCATATCTGAGGGTGAGTGCTGCCAGGATATGAAGACATTTGCAGATAAAGGTGTGGAGTTTCAAGGAATGATTAGTCACCATATTCAAGTGCTTAGGGAGGAAAACATGGGGCCTCTATTATAACTAACACAACCTTCTTTTTTGTAGTAATAGAGGCCCCGTGTTTTACTCTAGGAATGATTAGTCACCATATTCAAGTTCTTAGGGAAAAAAATATGGGGCCTCTATTATAACTAACACAGCCTTCTTTTTTCCAGTAAGAAAGACTTGAATGAGGATGAGAAGAGAGAAGAGAGAAGAAAAGAGATTGAGAGAAAGAGAGAAAAGATAAGGGAGAGAGGCAGAAAGAGAAGGGAGAGAATTAGAACAGGAAAGATTGAGCGAAGGGGGAATTCTTCATATTTTCATTCTTCGTCCTTGATTGCTGCTGTTCGTACTATACATAGGGTTGGTGTTAAACTGATTTCTCAACTAATTTCACTAACAACTAACTAATGTTGATTTCCTAAGTACTATTTCTCCTGTACATTGACAGTTTAGAGCAAGCAAAAAGTCGTGTGATTTTCTTTATGTTATTTTAGCTTGTAGCTAGACATAAAGGGGGGGGAGGGGGAGTGAATTATGTCTTGCTCAAGTTTCGAGTCTTAAAGAACTTGGTTCTTTAATCTAAGTATTTCATACAAAACCTTCTTGCTCAAGGGAGTAAAAACTATGACCTAACATCGTAGTGTTTGCATCAAAATTTCACTAACTTTAAAAGGCGGTTTTAGTTGACAACTTAATAACCAAAGGGATAAAATCTTGTTCCTTAAGCTCTACAAGTAACAAATTGCAGCTACCCCTCTCCAGACTATAAACTCTAGCCTAGAAAGCTAAACACACTCTTCAGGATTGTTCAGCCACAATAGACTTCTCAATAAGCAAAATAGGTTAAAATTAAAGAACAATGTTCAACCCTAAATAACTAAAGAATTTGACTAGCTTCGTGTTCTGGAACTGATTCTTATGTTGAGCAGGTAAAATTTCTGAAACCACCTCTTCTTATGAATTGCTATTTACCTTGAGTAATTCCTTGCAACTATGAGAATAGTGTTAGAAACATTAACATCAAATAACAGCAATCTGATGTTTTATATGGGAACACGGTTGGTCGAAAACTTCTTTTATTAATGCTCCAAAACCTAGAATTATTTGGTAACGAAAACTATTTCCTCTAGGATTCGATTTTTGTATTTTTTTTTAACTCCACACGCCTGTTTTCTTTTTCAACACGCTTTTTATTTTATGTAAGTGTAATAATATTAATGAAAACTTATTGACCACAAATTCTTTCTACCAACGCAATACTTGTAGCCCACGAAATAAATCCTTCAACGAACTTGATTTGCATTAGGAATCAACTGTTAATCATCGAAACTAATATAAACTGTAACTCTTTCATGGGCATCAAGGGAAGAAAGATAATTAATAGTCATAAGCTACAATATCCATATCTGAAGGTGAGTGCTGCCAGGAGATGAAGACATTGACAGATAAAGATGAGGAATTTCTAGGAATGATTAGTCACCAATTTCAAGTGCTTGGGGAGAAAAACATGGGGCCTCTATTATAACTGACACAACTTTCTTTTTTGTAGTAATAGAGGCCCCATGTTTTCCTCTAGGAACGATTAGTCACCATATTCAGGTCCTTAGGGAGGAAAACATGGGGCCTCTATTATAACTAACACAACCTTCTTTTTTGTAGTAAGAAAGACTTGAATGAGGATGAGAAAAAAGAAGGAAAGAGGTTGAGAAAAAAAGAGAAAAGATAAGGGAGAGAGGCAGAATGAGAAGGGAAGATTGAGCGAAGGGGGAATTCTTCATATTTTCATTCTTCGTCCTTCACTACTGCTGTTCGTACTATTCATATGCTTGGTGTTAAACTGATTTCTCAACTAATTTAACTAAGAAATAACTAATCTTGATTTCATAAGTAATATTTCTCCTATACATGACAGTTTAGAGCAAGCAAAAAATCATGTGGTCAAACTTCTTTATGTAATTTTAGCTTGTAGCTTGACATAAATGGGAGGGGTTGAATTATGTCTTGCAAAATTTTCGCCTCTTACAAAACTTGGTTCTTTAACCTAAGTAATTCACACAAAACCTTCTTGCTCAAGTGATTAAAAACTATGACCTAACCTCGTAGAATTTGCATCAAAATTTCACTAACTTTAAAAGGCGGTTTTAGTTGACAACTTAATAACGAAAGGGATTTAATCTTGTTCCTTAACCTCTACAAGTAACCAATTGTAGCTACCTCTCTCCAGACTATAAACTTTAACCTAAAAGGCTAAACATACTCTTCGGGATTGTTCGGCTACAATTACATTACTCAATAAGCAAAATAGGTTAAAATTAAAGAACAGTGTTCGATTCTAAACAACTAAAGAATTTGACCCGCTTTGTCTTCTGGAACTCGTTCTTAAGTTAAGCAACTTGAGTTTCTAAAAGCAACTCTTTTTATGAATGGCTATTTACCTTGAGTAATTCCTTGAAACTACGAGAATAGTGTTAGAAACATTAACATCAATTAACAGCAATCTGATGTTTTATATGGGAATAGGATTGGTCGAAAACTTCTTTAATTAATGCTCCAAAACCTAGAATTATTTGGTTAAAAAAAATGTTTCCTCTCGGATTCGATTTCCTTATTTGTTTTTAACTCTACACGCCTGTTTTCTTTTTCCACACACTTTTTCTTTTATGTAAGTGTAATAATATTATTGAAACCTTATTGACCACAAATTCTTCCTACCAACGCAAAACTTGTAGCCCACGAAATAAATCCTTCAAGGAATTTGATTTGCATTAGGAATCAATTGTTAATCATCGAAACTAATATAAGCTATAACTCTTTCATGGAACTACGTGTCAAAGGAAGAAAGATAATTAATAGCTACAATATTCATATCTGACGGTGAGTGCTGCCAGGAGATGAAGACAATGACACATAAAGGTGAGGAGTTTCTAGGAATGATTAGTGTGACGACCCGGTAAATCGTCTCATGGGTTACTGCTCTGTCTTCCCCAATATCTGTATCATTATGCCTTGTTATCAGTGTTTGAGGTGATTTAATTGAGTAAGTTGCATTCGGAGTGAAATCGATAAGAAATGAGACACTTAGTCTCTTTCAAGGAGGCTTAAGTTGTAAAAGTCAACTGTATGTTGACTTATGAGTTAGAAGGTTCGGATGTGAATTCCGATGATTCTGTTAGTTCCGGAAGAGGATTTATGACTTAGGAGAGTGATCGAAATTACTTTTGGAGGTTCCGTGTAGAATTAGGCTTGAATTGGTGAAGTTAGAATTTTGGCGATTTCCGGTTGATAGGCGAGATTTTGATCCGAGGGTCGGAATGGAATTCTGAAAGTTGCTGTAGCTTCGATATATGATTTATGACTTGTGTGCAAAATTTCAGGTCATTCGGACGTGGTTTGGTCGGGTTTAGATCAAAAGAGCGATTTAGAAGATTTTGAGATCCTTAGGCTTGAATCCGATGCGAATTTGATGTTATGATGTTGATTTGAACGTTCCGAAGGTTGGAACAAGTTTGAATAATGCTATGGGACATGTTGGTGTGTTTGGTTGAAGTCCCGAGGGTCTCGAATGGATTTTGGATGGTTGATGGAGTTTAACTTTGGCATTTCAAGAATGTGTCGATGTCGTATCTTCAAGAATAAGAGGTATAATATTATGAAAATGAACTCCAAATTCAGTTTTATTTAAAGCATTAGATCCATATCAAAATTTCGGAGCCACAGCAAAAAGAATCGTCCAATTCGGACATCGTATGAGAAAGTTATGCCTATTTTCGTGTCGAGGAAAAGATCAGCAGAAATGTCAGATCTGCGATCGCAGATCTGACCGCATTTTGCCCGCATTTTGACATAGAATGTCGCAAACTGAGACAGAACTTGGGGCGAGATCTGCGACAAAAAATGCAAACCGCAAAGGTGAAATGCAGACTGCATTTTTGGCATAGGGGATCACATTTTCGACCTGACAGGGGTGTTTTAACCCGATTTTTGATACCTTTAAGTAGAACCCAATGCCCATCTTGTTCTATAAGACCCATTTTCGTTACCCACGAAGAGGAACACCTCCAAACACCATAGAATCACCATAAATCAACCTCAAAACTATATTCAAAGGAGATTTTCATGGACAAATTCTTAAAGGAAGAGTTTTTGTCATCTTAAACATACTTGGGGCCATAGAACTCGGATTGAAACAAGTTTTGAAGCAATTCTTGGAGGGTTTCCAAAAGAAACATCGGGGTAAGTATTCTTAACTCAATTTTGGAGGAATTACCTCAGTTTATCACTATTTTTATCAATTAATTGGTGATTTAAGTTGGAAAAATTGTGGAAAACCCTAAGGCTTAGGTGTGAGGGTTAGAGGTCGATCTAGCGTCGGAATTCGACAAATTTTATATGGTTGAACTCATGAGGAGATAAGGAACCCGTTGGAGTGATAATTTCTGAATTTTGAGAAGTGGGCCCGGGGCTCGGGTTTTGCTAATTTCGGGATTTCCTAGTAATTTTGATTATTTTCGCTTGGGCTTTGTCCCCATAGCATAATGTGACGTAATTATTCTGAAATTGAATAGATTCGACGCACGTGGAGGCCAATTCAAAGGGCAAAGGCGTCGCGGGCTAAGGATTTAGCCGGTTTGAGGTGAGTAATGATTGTAAATGATGCTCTGAGGGTTTGAAACCCCGGATTGCACATCGTAGTGCTATATTGAAGTAAGGCACACGCTCGATGATGAGCGTGGGGTTGTTTACTACTGGGGATTGTGACTTGGTCCGTCCCGATTGATGATTTTTACTACCTAATTGACTGGAACTGATTTGATAATATAAAGATTTGGGCTTCCAATCATATTTGGGCTTCACGCCGGTTATGTAAACCCTTCGGGGGTATTTGTTAATGATTTGAATTATTATTTGAACTCAGTTTTGATAACCAAATGATGTTTTCAAATGATTTTGAAATGGATCGGGTGGCACGCCGCCACGAGATATGATATAGCGCTTGGGCCATATGAAGCCCCTCCCGGAGTCCGAACCACCGACAGTGAGCGCAGGTTACCCATTATGATAATTGCAGTTGGTAACAATGACAACTGATAACCGGGGATGGGTAGATGATACAGTTGGTAACAATGACAACTGTAGGTTACGGTTGGTAACAATGACAACCGGTAACCAGAGATAATACAGTTGGTAACAATGACAACTGTAGGTTACAGTTGGTAATAATGACAACTGGTAACCGGAGTTGAAAGATTTTACTATTTTAAATAATACTGCCCGAGGGGCGTGTTTTTAGATGACTCTAAGCCCGAGGGGCAGTTTTAAAGTACTTTCTTTTACTTCAAGTTATTTACTTGAAGGATGCACATGTTTTACCTGTTGAAAGGAGTTTCTACTTGAATTTACACTGGTTTACTATTTCACTGATGTTTCATTACTTCATTATGGATTACCTTGTGCATTATGTGTTTTCTTACTTTCAGTCATTATTTATGTGTATTACTCACTGAGTTGGAAGTACTCACATTACTCCCTGCACCATGTGTGCAGATTCAGGCGTTAACGGTTCCGCTCCGAAGCATTGACTACTACTGCCAGGGCGGTGATTCGGAGGTTATGAGGTAGCTGTTGGCGTCCGCAGCCCCGTATCTCTTTTATTTTGTCGTTTCCACTTTCTTCAAACAATTGTGCCAAAGACATTGTAAAAGTTATTTTGTTATTAGGATTTCATTAGTGGCTCATGACTTTGTGACACCCCGATCTGAGGGTTGTAGTCGGGATGGTGTACTATATTTTTCCGCAATTTACTGTTATTAAACCGTACCTATATTATTTTCGTATTATTTAACTGTTAAAAATGAAGTTAGTTTGGATTGGCTGGCCTTGTCTTCATGAGAGGCGCCATCACGACCGGGTTGGAATTTTGGGTCGTGACAATTAGTCACCATATTCAAGTGCTTATGGAGGAAAACATGGGGCCTCTATTATAACTAAAACAACCTTCTTTTTTGTAGTAATAGAGGACCCATGTTTTCCTCTAGGAATGATTAGTCACCATATTCAAGTCTTTAGGGAGGAAAACATGGGGCCTCTATTATACCTAACACAACCTTCTTTTTTGTATTAAGAATGAATTGAATGTGGATAAGAAGAGAGAAGGAAGGAGATCGCGAGAAAAAGAAAAAAGATAAAGGAGAGAGGCAGAAAGAGAAGGGTGAGAATTAGGACACGAAAGATTGAGCGAAGGGGGAAGTTTTCATATTTTCATTCTTCGTCCTTCGCTGCTGCTGTTCTACTATTTAAAAGCTTGGTGTTAAACTGATTTCTCAACTAATTTCACAAACAACTATGTATTTGAGATAAAACATTCTTGCTTAACGGAGTAGAAACTATGACCTAACTGTGACGACTCGGCCTGTCATCTCATGAGTTACCGCTCCATTTCCCCCCATTCGGGAGGTGATTTATGATTTAGGAGTGTGATCGGAATTGGTTTTGGAGGTTCGGTGTAGAATTAGGCTTGAATTGGCGGAGTTAGTATTTTGGCGATTTTCAATTGTTAGGCGAGATTTTGATCCGAGAGTCGGAATGGAATTCCGAGAGTTGCTATAGCTTCGTATGGTGATTTTGGACTTAGGCGTATGTCCGGATTTGAAATTGGAAGTCCGTAGGACAATTCAACATATTTTGGTGAATGTTGGAAAATAGAAGATTTTTGGAAAAGTTGTCCGAGGAGTTGACTTTTTGATATCGGGGTCGGAATTCAGTTATGAAAATCTTCATTGGTCCGTTTGTTATTTATGACTTGTGTGCAAAATTTGAGGTCAATCGGACTCTATTTGATAGGTTTCGGCATCGAATGTAGAAGTTGGAATTTATTAGTTTCATTAGGCTTGAATTGGGGTATCATTCGTGTTTTTAGCGTTGTTGGATGTGATTTGAGGCCTCGACTAAGTCCGTTATATGTTTCAGGACTTGTTGGTATATCCGGACGGGGTCCCAAATGACTCGGGTGCGTTTCGGACCATTTCTATCCATTTGTTTACTGCTGGTGCATCGTAGAAATTCTACTGCATGGAGCTTATTTTGGAAGCTTATATTTCACAACCTATAAGGAATGTGGAAATTTTCAAAACATAGAAGTTGTAGCTCTTTGCGTCTAGTTTCAGGAAATATAAACCATTCATCATTTGGACATTTATACAGAAAGTTACAATAGATTAACCGAAGCCTAGTACTGCTGTTGTTTTCCAGACAGTGTGCATAGCAGAAATTTCTGCTGCACATGACCGACTTTGGAAACTTACATCTCGTAATTTGTAAGGAATTTGGAGATGGTCCAAAAATGAAAGTTGTAGCCCTTTGAATCTAGTTTCCAGAAATATAAACCATTTATGATTTGGTCATTGGTATCAAAAGTTACGATAGTTCAACTGAAGCCTGGTATTGCTGCTGTTTTCCAGGCAGTGTGAATAGCAGAAATTTCTGGTGCACAGGACCGACTTTGGAATCTTATATCTCGCAATATATAAGGAATTATGAGATAATCAAAAAAAGAAAGTTGTAGTCCTTTGAATCTAGTTTCCAAAAAAATAAACTATTTATTATTTGGACATTTGTACAGAATGTTATGATTGATCGAAGTTGGATGGTGGAGCAATTTTGACAAAATTTTCTGATGCACTTTAGAATCTCATATCTCGGAATATATAAAGAGTTATAGTGTAGAACCTATCAAATGAAAGATCTTCGAGTCTAGTTTCTAAATCTTCAAACTGTTGATCATTTGGATATTTCCACAAAGAGTTATGAGCGTTTTAACAGAAGGTGTACAGTAAGGGAAAATGGTAAGAGGATGTACAACCTGCACAGCGCAGGTACAACTCGATGAAGCCTGGGCAGAATGTTTTTAAGCCTTCTCGTTTGCTATTTTGGGTATATTTTTACCCATAGTTGCTCATTTTTGGAGGTTCTTGAAGGAAATTAACGAGGGCTTCAAGAAGAATCTATTGGAGGTAAGAATTTCGGACCTAAAACTCGTTTATATAGTGAAATCCCACCTAGAAAATCATTAAAGTCATGCTAAAAATGGAAGAAATAGGGCTCGGGATTTTGAAATTTTAAGTGGGTATTTGGAGGACCATTTAGGGTCGGATTTGAGAATTTTTGATATGTAAGAACTCATTGGAAGATAAGGAACCTGTTGATGTGAAAATTTCTGAGTTTCGAGAAGTGGGCCCGGGGCTTGGGTTTTGCTAATTTTTGAATTTTTGGTATTTTTTGATAGTTTTCCCTTGGGCTTTGTCCCCTCAGCATATTGTGACGTATTCGTTATGATTTTGGATAGATTCGACACGCGTGGAGGCCAATTCGAGGGGCAAGGGCGTCGCGGGCTAGGGACTTAGCCGGTTCGAGGTGAGTAGTGATTGTAAATGATGTTCTGAGGGTTTGAAACCCCGATTTTTACATAGTAGTGCTATATTAAGGTGAGACACGCGCTCGATGATGAGCGTGTGGTCTTTTACTACTGGGGATTGTGACTTGGTCCGTCCCGATTAATGATTTTTATCGCGTATTTGACTGAAAGTTATTTGTTATCATCATGATTTGGGCTGATTGCCATATTTGGGCTTCGTGCCAATTATTAGAACCCTTCGGGGATTTTTTGTCATTGTTTCCTCACTATTTTGACTTATTACTTGAACTCAATCATGCTGTTTTCCACGGTTTTACAACTCAGCCACTTTTACTCAGTTTTGAGACTTAAATAATTTTTTAATGATGTTTTTGGGCTGAGAACTACTATTTTACTATGCCCGAGGGGCTTGTGATGATTTTCTGACTGAGTGCGGCCGAGGGCCAGATGTGAGGATATACTGAGTGATATGAGGCAGAGGGCCTGAGATACTTTATATTCCACGAGGTGGCTTGTGGCTGATATGAGGCGGAGGGCCAGAGATACTTTATATATGCCACGAGGTGGCTTGACTGATATGAGGCCGAGGGCCTAGATTTGATGCCACGAGGTGGCTTGATATTGTGTTTGGGCCGTAAGAGGCCCCTCATGGAGTCCTCCCCCAGTGAGCGCGGGTACCCATTGTGATGTGAGATGTAGCACGAGGGGCTGACACTGTTCCATGTGATAGCCCGAGGGCTTGTATTTTTCTGAGATTTGAGCTGCGATATTTCCCGAGGGGCAGAATTGTTGATAAGGAAATTTTACTTAATTTCTTACTGATTTACTGTTTTCAAATGATTTTTTATTGCTTTCTTATAGAATGCCTTGTGCTTTACGTACTCACATTACTCCCTGCATCATGTGTGCAAATTCAGGCATTGTTGGTTCCGCTCTAGAGTGCCGACTCCTCCCGTCCAGGCGGTGATTCAGAGACAACAAGGTAGCTGTTGGCGTCCACAACCCCGTATCTCCCTTATCTTATCGTTTCCATGTTTTTCAAACCGTTGTACCGGATATTGTATTTAGTAGACTTGTATCAGGATCCATAGTTGCTCATGACTTCTGACACCCTGGTTTGGGCTGTTTCGGGATGGTTTCTATTATGGTTAGCTATTTCCACAAATGATTGCTATTAAATCATGCTTATATTGTTTTCATGTTAATTAACTGCTTAAAATGAGATTTTTGTTAAATTGGCTGGCCTTGTCTTCATGAGAGGCGCCATCACGACCGGGTTCGGGGTTAGGGTCGTGACAAGTTGGTATCAGAGCCTAGGTTACATAGGTTTCACGAGTCATGAGCGGGTTTAATAGAGTCTCGCGGATCGGTACGGAGACGTCTGTATTTATCCTCGAGAGGCTGCATAACTTTTAGGAAAAACTTCATATTTGTACCGTGGATCGAGTGGCGTGGTGTGACTGATTATGTTCCTAGTAGACTGATATCATTCTTGAAGCCCGAGCATATGGTTGGGAAGGGTTTCCTTTCATATCTAGCGTTTGTGAGGGATGTAGGAGTTGAGACTCCTAGCATTGATTCTTTTCCAGTTGTGAGTGCCACCAGACAGGGATATTGATTTTGGTATTGACCTGGTGCCGGGAACTCATCCCATTTCTATTCCGCCGTATCATATGGCACCAGCAGAGTTGAAAGAATTGAAGGAGCAGCTTCAAGAACTCCTAGATAAGGGGTTCATTCGGCCTAGTATGTCACCTTGGGGTGCGCCGGTTCAGTTTGTGAAGAAGAAGGATGGCATCATGAGAATGTGCATCGATTATAGGCAATTGAACAAGGAAACAATTAAGAACAAGTATCCTTTACCTCGCATTGAAGATTTATTTGACCATCTTGAGGGAGCGCGAGTGTTCTCCAAGATTGATCTCCGTTCGGGTTACCGCCAGTTGAAGATCAGGGATTCAGATATTCTTAAGACTGCTTTAAGGACTAGATATGGTCACTATAAGTTTCTTGTTATGTCTTTCGGGCTAGCCAATGCCCCAACAGCATTCATTCATTTGATGAACAGCGTATTTCGGCCTTATCTAGATTTTTTTGTTATTATATTCATTGATGATATTCTGGTGTACTCGCGTAGTTAGGAGGAGCACACAGAGCATTTGCAAGTTGTATTGCAGAGGTTGAGGGAGGAGAAGCTTTATGCAAAATTCTCTAACTGTGAGTTTTGGCTCAATTCAGTGGCTTTCTTGGGGCACGCAGTGTCCAGCGAGGGTATTCAAGTTGATCCAAATAAGATAGAGGTGGTTCAGAGTTGGCATAGACCGTCCTTAGCCATAGAGATTCGTAGCTTTCTTGGGCTGGCAGGCTATTATCGGCGGTTTGCTCAGGGATTCTCATCCATTGCATCGCCCTTGACCAAATTGACTCAGAAGGGTGCTCCGTTTGTATGGTCGGACGAGTGTGAGGATAGCTTTCAGAAGCTCAAGACAGCCTTGACCACAGCTCCAGTATTGGTTTTGCCATCAGCTTCAGGTTCATATACCGTGTATTGTGATGCTTCGAGAGTTGGGATTGGTTGTCTATTGATGCAGGAGGGTAGAGTTATTGCTTATGCTTCTCATCAGTTGAAGCCCCATGAGAAGAACTACCCCGTTCATGATTTGGAGCTAGTTGCCATAGTTTATTTTTTTTTGGTTAAATATGATATTTATTGATTATCAATTAGCCATAATTACAATATCGGAGGGGGACATGAACCTTACCTCCTCAAAAAAGTACATGTACCTTGTCTTTTTAAATTGTTGACTAAAGGTACCTTGATAATAATAAGAGGTTAGCTGAAGTTTAGGATCTAATGTGCCTAAGAGTGTGTGATGAGTCAGACCTATAGTGATGTAATGACCATCTATCTTATAGAATTGATAGTTGATCATATGTACAAAAGCAGTGGGAAATAAATCTAGGTCGACTGTACAAAAAAGGTCTATTCCTACTTTTACTGCTTGATTGAAGGCTATATTTCCTGTCCCCTTGGTTTGACAGAAACTTGGAATTCCCTGGATTCCATATGTCCTGTAAGAGTGAAGTTCCCCTTTGTTTTAACATTCTTGATGATGTCCGGCAAGAGTAAGCCATTTAGTGAAATAGTAACAGTGATGTTTCCTGTTGAAGATGATAGTCTGATTGAGAATGTCCTGTTTCTTGAGCAAACTGTTGCTGAGTTTCTGACTGTTATTGTGTCTATTGTATCCAAGTTCTGTGCTTCCTCTGAGGTTTTGCTGACTTGGATCATGCTCTTCCTGCTGCTGTTGCCGATGTTTGTTACTGCCTGAGTTGTTGTTGTTGAGTCCACTGTTGATGTAGCTGTTTAATGCTGCTACTTCTGCTGAATCTTTAGAGCTGCTTCTAGGTGTTGTGATTGGATTTCTGCTGTTACAGATTGTTTTATGGTTGGTATGACTGCTAGATGCTGCTGCTTCTGTAATTTCATTGAGAGTGTTTCTGTAAGTTGTGATGCTTCTGGTTCCTTTTTCTGATGTGGTCTTTGCTAAAATTGATGCTGGCTGTGTTGCTGGTCCTGTTTTGCTGCTTCTTCTGTTGCTTGTTATGTGTTTGTGTTGTCTGCTGGTGCATGATCTGTTAGCTGTAAGGGTGGTAAGTGTACTGATTAGACTGCATGCTACATTTGTGCTAAGATGACTGAGTTGCTTGATGATGACAGTTCTATTGTTTACATTGCTGCTGCCCTTGCTGATTAAACTGATGATTCTGCTACTTCTGGTGCTGTAATATGTGGTTAGTCGAATGGTGATCCAAAGAGAGCTGCCTGGATTGTTGTGGTGTTTGTGTTTGAGGATTTTGACGCTCCAAAGTGAAATATTAGAGGAACATGGTGATTGATGCAATTGCGTTAGATTGAGCACTGGTAGTGCTAATACCACACAACTCAATTGCGCCAATAACCTGATCCTATATGAGCAGTTGCATCTGGTACTGATAGAGAGAGGTTGCTGCATTGTTTCTGTCCTTTGCTGATAGTTATGTCTTCTTTGTGTTCTGCTGTTGCTGAGTTTGCTGAAGTTCTTGCCGTGATTGCTGCAATGATGCTCCTTTTGAATTTGCTCTGAAGTTCTGTCCAGGTGTATTGCTTGTGCTAGATTGATTTGTATGAACTGTTGGTGTTGTTGTGATGGCTATGTGCTTAGAGTCCTAACACCAATCTTGTCGATCCTCTGCTGAGTTGTTGCAGTAGCTTTGTTATTTTGTCTGTGCTGCCAGCTCGAAAATTGGTGCTCTGAGTGCTGAGTTCTTGCATTACTGGCTTTGATGTTTTGATGCTGGTGTAACTGGTTTCTTTGCTGCATTGAGGCTGCCTTGTCTTGCTCTATGTATTTGTTGTTGTTGTTGCCTTTTTGCTGAATCTGATTACTGCTGCTGAGTTTGCTGCTTCTTCTGGTGGCTTTGGCTTCTTTTATGTATTCTGCTTTTATTGATCCCTGCCAATGGTATTGTTGTTGTTGAGCAGTTTATGAGGTGTCTGTTAAATCAATTCTTCCATCCCTGATGCTGCAGGCTGTCCCTGATTGTACAGATTGATGTTTTTTGTGCTTTGTTCTGTTAGCTCTGTTTTATTGCCTCCTCCCATTGTTTTACTGTTCTAACTTATCCATCATCATGCTGTTTGATTTCCATTGTGCTGCTGTTGTATCCAGTTTTGTATGTCCAGCACCCTGCACATGCACAATGAGAGTTAAAGTGTGTAAGAACATCATTTTACTGGTATATAGTTGCTCCTCTTCTTGTGTGCTTTGTGATTTTAAGCAGATGTCCTGCCCTGTGGAGTGTTGGTGCAATGAGCAGATTATCATTTTGTCACTTTATCTCTTATGTATGGACATTGCATTTTTTCTGCATTCAAGATTTTCCTGCCTATTGAGTCCAATTGATTGAAGTGATGACACTCAATTCTTCCATAGTTAAGAGCATAGTTGGCAAGGTGATCTGCCAGCTTGTTTCCCTCCCTATATGTGTGAGATACTATCAGGTCCAGGGAGTCTTTGAATTGGAGGATTTCTTCTATTTGATTAGCTATACACCAGGGTGGCTTCCATGAGCCATTAATGATATTGTTTAGGAGCATGGAATCTGTTTGCAGCCAAATGTTATTGAAATCTTGTGTTCTACAGTATCTTCGTGCTTCCTGAATGGCTGTTGTTACTGCAACTGTGTTAGTTCCCTCTAAGCATTCTGTGCCAAGTGCGTAGATTAGGTCCCCTGTTTCATTTCTCACACAGAAGCCAATTGAGCTTCTCCCTGGATTCCCTTTTGATGCTCCATCAGTATTAATCTTTATCCATCCTGGCAAAGGGGATTCCCAGTTGACCTTTTGGTAGCTTAGTATTGGAGTGTAATTCTCAAGCATGTGTAAAAGATCCTGCCATTTGTGTGGGGCATTAATTCCTGGCTTCCTGGTGTGGACTAAAGCTTGTAATGTTGTGGAGATTTGGTAGATTCTCTGCCAGTTGTGACTGGTTCCCCGTGCTTGTAGTTGTTTCTTCTTTTCCACAATTCCCATATGATGCATGCTGGGAGTGCCTGCATTATTGGTTTCAATCTGTTGACTGTTTGTGCTGTCCAGCATTTTATTATTGCTTGATGGAATGTTAATCCCTCAATTGAGATTCCTGCTCTGTGCATGAAGTATTTCCACACCTTGTTGGCAGTGTTTGAGGTGTAGAAGAGGTGAGCCATGCTTTCTTCTTTTGAATCAGTGCAGCACCAGCATTTTGAGGGCAGCTGATACCCCCATCTTTTAAGGATATCATCAAGTGGTAGTTTTGCCCTCCAGACTCTCCACATGAAGAAAGCAATTTTGAAAGGAAGTCCTTTTACCCAGATCTTCTCATATGCTATTTTTGGATCTTCCCTTTTCCTCAAGTATTCCCATGCTGTTTTGACTGTGAATTGCCCTTGATTCTGTAGCATCCAGTATGGATATCAAGAGTGTTTTCCATTCTTGGTGGCTTAATTGTGGTGATTATATGTTCTACCATGTCCTGTGGCAAGTTTTGTGATAGTTGCTCCTTATTCCAGTTGCCATTGAGCAGGGTATTGTTTGCATTCTGGAGTGCTTCTTCAATTGGGAAATTTGGTGGTACCATGAAGTATAGGGCTCCCAGCGTAGTCCAGTTGTCATACTAGAAGAGTGAGGATCCCATTTTTAGTTGCCAAGCAATTTGATGTTCAATGATCTCTCTACTTTCTAGCATTTTCTTCCAAACTTGTGATCCTTTCTTCCATGGAACAGTTATTGCATTATGTTTTTTGCAGTATTTCTGTGACATGAATGCACTCCAGAGGCTGGGCTTAGTTCTGAAATTCCACCATAGTTTGCAAAAAAAGGCCTTTGACATATCATGAAGGGATCTGAATCCTGCTC
Source organism: Nicotiana obtusifolia (assembly GCA_002018475.1). Classification (NCBI taxonomy): domain Eukaryota; kingdom Viridiplantae; phylum Streptophyta; class Magnoliopsida; order Solanales; family Solanaceae; genus Nicotiana; species Nicotiana obtusifolia. Next base: position 44,366 of record MCJB01021444.1, on the reverse strand, counting down.
CTCCTTCCTCTTGTGGTAGGCATAGGTTGTTCCAAGATGACCAGTGTCTGCTGGTGCCTCCTATTGTACTACTCCAGAAGAATTGAGCAAAAAGCTTATGGATGTTGTTGATTACTTGCTTGGGAGGATTCATTGCTGATAAAAGGTGCACTGCCATACTTTGCAAAACATGTTTGATCAATTTGGCTCTACCTCCAACGGAAAGTAACTTCCCCTTCCAGGATTGCAATCTATCTTGTATCTTGGTCACAATGTCTTGATAGTATATGATTCTTTTCCTTGAGTAGTAAATGGGGCAGCCTAGATAGGTGAATGGAAAGTTCTGCCTTCTAATTCTTGCGATTCTTTCTGTTCTGTCTATTGCCTCTGATGGAGCTGAGTGATGCATGTAGATAGCTGACTTGTTCCTATTTATTAGCTGTCCTAAACCTGTTTCATATGAACTCAGTGTCTCCATTATCAACTTTAGTGAATTAGCATCTGATGATGAGAAAATTATCATATCATCTGCATATGATAGATGATTGATTCTTGGACTTCTTCTTGGTAATCCAAAGCTCTTGAAGCAAGTGTTTTGGTGTAGTGCATTTAGTCCTTTTGAAAGTGCTTCAGCAGCAATGATGAAAAGGGTGGGGGACAGAGGATCTCCTTGTTTGACACCTCTTGTTGACCTGAAGAAACCATGTGGTTGGCCATTAATAAGGATTGAGTACCAATTGTTGCTCACTATGTCCATGATCATGCCTATGAAGGTTTCATTGAAGCCCATCTTCCTTAGAACTTTTGCTATGTATAACTAAGATATTCTGTCGAAGGCCTTGGTTATGTCCAGTTTGATAACCACATTTGGACCTGCCTTTATTGTTTTCCCAATGTTAGTGACGATTTCCTGTACCAGAAGAACATTTTCCACTATTATTCTACCTCTTACAAACCCAGCTTGTTCCTGGGATATTAGAGAAGGCAGGATATCCAACAATCTTTCATGAATAATTCTTGAGAAGACCTTGTTGATGAAGTTGCTCAGGCTTATTGGTCTTAGATCAGTGAAAGTTGCTATCTCGAATAAGGACAGATTTGTGTGTGTTATACTTTTGGGAAGATGTCTACCTGAGAAGAATGCTGTGACCATGTTTTGTATGTCGTCCCCTATGATTTCCCAGCTTGACTGATAGAAGGTACCTGTGAAGCCGTCTGGACCTCCTGCACTATCTTTGTTTAGGCTAAAGACAGCTTGTTTTGTTTCTTCCTTTGATGGTAGCCTGGTCAGCTATGCATTTTGCTGTGAGTCTATCAATTGCTGGATGTTTTCCAGAATTTTGAAGTCTGTGGGAGTAGTTTCCTCCGTGAATTGGTCCTTGTAGTATGAGATGGCTTCTTCCACTATCTGCTCCTGTTCTTCTAACCAGATGCCAGTTTTATTTTGAATTCTTTTTATCTGTAGCCTTCTCCTTCTGCCATTGACTTGAATGTGGAAGAACTTGGTATTTCTATCTGCATCTTTGAACCAGGCCATTCCAGCTTTTTGTTTCTAGAATTGTTCCTCTACTTTAAGATGTCTGACCATTTGAGCTTGTACCTTTTGTAGTCTTTCTCTTTTTTCAGCAGTAGGTCTCTCCTCAAAAAGTTGTTCATGAAAAAGAACCACTTCTTCCATGCTTGCTATGTTCTGAAATATATCTCCATGCTCCAAAGGGATAGGGCTTTCTTTAGCTTCTTTAGCTTGTAATTGAAGATGATGAAGGGGTCTCCATGGAAGTCTGCTTGCCAGTTTTCTTTGACCACTGCTTCAAAGGGTATCTTGCTTGGTCCAGAAGTTGAGGAATTTGAAAGGTTTCTTGATCTTTATTGGATTTTGATCAAAATGTATTAGCAGGGGACTATGATCTGATCCAATTTTGGGAAGGTGTGTGACCTCTATTGTTGGAAAAGCTCGTTGTAGCATTTGATTTACTAAGCATCTGTCTAGTCTTTTGAAAATGCACACCTCGTCTGCTCTTCCATTCCACCAAGTGAAGATACTTCCTTTGAAACCCAAGTCTGTTAGGCAGCTGATGTTTATGCAATGGTTAAAGTCATGCACTTCATTGAAAGGGACTGGGAGGCCTCCATATTTCTCTTCTTGGTCACATATGACATTGTAGTCTCCTCCCACTATCCATGGATTGGTGATTGTCTGTGATATGTCATATATTGAGTCCCATAGTTCTATTCTTTCTATTGGTGTGCACTTAGCATATACAAGCGTGAGGATAAGTTCCATCTTTGATTATGTGTGGAGGAGCTTCAGTGTGGGGTGTTGGACTGAGTCTGCGAGCACTGTGACATTGTAAGCATCATCCAGAAAAGCCCAGATTTTATTGGACACATTTGCTATTGCTTGTGTTATGCCAATTCTTCTCCTGTATTGTTCTAGTTTCCTAAGTTGCTGTTTTGGTTCCATGATGCCAATGAATTCAAATTGGTGCTTGTTATGAAGTGTGATCAGTCTTTCGAATGCTTGCATTCTGTTGACTGATCTTATGTTCCATATGATGGCCTTCATTGTGATTTGCTGGGATAAGTCAATGCTCTTTTAGGCTGGATCCTTGTTGTTGGAGGGCTGCTGCTGGCTTTGAACTGTTTCCTTTGATGGTTTCCTGGTCCAGTTTGTCTATCAGTATGGGTTGGTGATAGGTTTCCTTGCCTTGCAATGTTTCTGAGGTTCTGTGTTATGCTCTCATTATCCATGTCTTTGTCTGTTGCTTCTTTACATTCACTCATGATTGCAGTTGTTGTTGAGAGGTTTTTGGGCCTGATGATTGCCTGTAGATGAGCTCTTAGTACTCCTGTTCTGTTGATTGGTTCCTTTTCCATTGGTCTTCTCATTATTGCAAGGAGAGAGGTTCTCTGATCTTGGCTGTTTTTTTTTAGTGTCTTCATTACAGTATTATCCTCCATGTCCTCTTCTTCCCCTTGCATTTCCTCCAGAATTTCTCCTTCCTCTAAGTATTCCTCTAATTGATCTGCCCACAATCTCCCTGGGATTTGTTCAGTTTTTCTGATTGCACTTGTTTCTATTTGTTCTGCAGATGTGTTGTAGAATGTTTTCATGACCCACTGTATGGTGGATTCCATTGTCCTTCCAGTCTCATTGCTTGTGCTTGTGATTGTTCCTTTTGTTGCTACTTTCTTGGCCCCTTTTTGTGATGTATTTTCTTGCTGCTTACTGTTTTCTTTGTTTGCTGAAGCTTGAATATCTGTTTCATCGAGTGTTCCTTTATCACAATTGGAGCTTTTGTTTATGTTGGCTTCTGCATTGACTTGCTTACTTTGTTTGGTATTTATTATTGGGATTCTCTGCTTCTCAATAGTTTCTTTTGTTGTGTGATCTTTACAGGTTGCTTCTGATGTGCCCTGTGCCTTCTCCCTTGTCAAACAGTGTGTTGCTTTGTTGGATTTGTCAAATGCTGATATTTCCTCTTGCTTGTCTTTGTTGTTGTTTTCTTTGTGCCTCAGAGGATTTGAAATTCCTTTGCTGCTAATTGCCCCTACACTGTCCCCTGTCCTTCTCTGTCTGTCTGTTCTGCTGTTGTTGAAAATGTGGCAATGTTACCTTCTCGTGTGATGCTGCTGTCATCTTTCCTACTAGTAGTTATTCCCAAATTGTTTGACTGGCTGCCTTGATTGCTGATGTTTTTAGTGTTTGAAAGTTTTTGTTTCCCTGCCTGGGCCATTTGGTCTTTGTTTCTTTCTGCTATGTCTGTACTATTAGTGGTTGTAGTTTCAGCTACACACCATCCTTCAGTTGTGTGATCTGCACCATAGGTGTTAGCTTAATCTATTGAATTGAGTGTGATTGGTTGGCAGCCTTGGCTGATGTTGCCAGTATTCAATTGGCTTTGGTTCCTTTCCAGCACCATTTGCTCATTGGTTCTGTTTCTTTACTTCCTGCTGTTGTGCCATCAGTTTCCTAGTCTTTATTGGCAGTGACATTGTCCAAAGTCAGTGCCACTGTTCCATTGCTTTCAGCAGTGTGATTGTTTGCTTCATTGGCATTCTTCCCCTCTGCTATGACTGTGTTTAAGTCTGTGTTTCCAGTTTCCTGGACTTCAGCATTGTAATTGCCAGTAAAATTGGGGTTGCCTTGGTCTAGTGCATCAAATTTGTTTGCAACAGATAAGTGGTGACTATTTATTCCTGTTAGTTCATTTTGCTTCCAATGCTTGTGAGTTGCCTTTTTTTGCATTCTATTGTCTTTAACTTCCTTCCATTGAGGGCCCTTATTGCCTACTACCTTGCCACTAGACAAAATCAGCATTGGTTGCTCATTCCCTGCTAATTCCTTGCCTTTTTGTGTCCTTTTTTCTGCTGGCCTGTGCTCTTCAACAGTGTTCATATCAAGAATTTCCGGATATAGCTTCCAACACTCAATCATTTCATGTCCTTGAATCTTGCATTGTTTACAGTATTTTGGGAGGTAGTCATACTGTATTCTGATCCATTCCGTTCTAATTTCCCCTGTTGATTCATTCTCAATATCTAGTCTAACCTTTTGGGCAATTCTGCTAGCAAATCTACCAATACCTTCACTCTTGCATAGCTTGGTCTTGTCTTGTTAATTGTTGCTGCATCCAAATGCAAGGGCTTACCAACTGTAGAGGCGAGTGAAAATGGGCACTCCTTCATATAATAGGTGGGAAGTAGGTGCGGAAAGGATATCCATGCCATTGCCATGGATGTTTCTTCTCCAAACTTGAATTTAATATCATATATGAACTGCCTCATCTGATACTCGAACCCATCCTTGGCTTTGAGGTAGTACGTGCTTTTTGAGATGATTTTTATGAAGTCCTCCCACAATGTTAATCTGATGAGCACGTGCTTATCTCTGAAGTATCTCCTTTGATTCCATACTGAATTGGTATGATTTTGTGAGCTCTTGCAAATCTGGCCACCCGTATGAGAACTTGCTCAAAATCGCAAATTGAAGATCTTTTATGATGTTCATACGGGTTACCTCTGCTTCCGTGTATTTGATAATCGGTTGTCCATGCATGTATGTTGGCTTCTTGATCGGCACTAGTTCAATATTTTTGCTAGGGTTCGAGACTGAGTTGCTGTTTAAACTTGCTGGTTTGAGAATTGTAGAATAGTCAAGGGGTTTGGGTGTGGGTGACATGGTGTTTGGTATTACTGGAGTATTTTGTGATTGTTGGCCAGCCGGTGTTTCGCCGGCCGGCGACGCTATTGATGGCGTTTGAGCGTCGCTTCGTCTGTTCTTTCTCTCTCCTCGCTTGTGGAGACGTTCTCTCTCTATAATATCGGTTGACCATAGTTTATGCATTGAAGATTTGGAGGCATTACTTGTATGGCGTATCTTGTGATGTGTTTACTGATCATCGCAGCCTTCAGCATTTATTCAACGAAAAGGATCTTAATTTGACGCAGCGGAGATGGTTGGAGTTTCTCAAGGATTATGATATCATTATATTGTACCATCCGGGAAAGGCCAATGTGGTAGCCGATGCTTTGAGCCGAAAGGCAATGAGTATGGGGAGTTTGGAGTATATTCTAGTTGGGGAGAGACCCCTTGCAGTTGATGTTCAGGCCTTGGCCAATCGGTTCGTGAGATTAGATATTTCGGAACCTAGTCGTGTGTTGGCTTGTGTGATTTCTCGGTCTTCCTTATATGATCGCATCAGAGGGTGCCAGCATGACGATCCCTATTTGCTTGTCCTTAGGGACAGAGTTCAGCACGATGATGCCAGAGATTTGACCATCGGCGATGATGGAGTATTGAAGATGCATGGCCGGATTTGTGTGCCCAATGTGGATGGGCTTCGGGAGTTGATTCTGGAGGAGGCCCATAGCTCGCGGTATTCCATTCATCATGGTGCTGCAAAGATGTATCGGGACTTGAGACAGTACTATTGGTGGAGAAGAATGAAGAAAGATATTGTAGGATTCGTAGCTTGGTGTCTCAACGTTCAGTAGGTAAAATATGAGCATCAGAGACCGGGTGGCTTGCTTTAGCAGATGGCTATTCCCGAGTGGAAGTGGGAGCGGATCACTATGGACCTTGTTGTTGGCTTCCACGGACTTTGAAGAAGTTTGATGCTATTTGGGTGATATTGGATCGGCTGACCAAGTCCGCACACTTCATTCCTGTGTGTATACCTATTCTTCACAGCGGTTGGCAGGGATTTATATCCGGGAGATTGTTCGGCTGCATGGTGTCCCAGTTTCTATCATTTCAGATAGAGGTACTCAGTTTACTTCGCAGTTTTGGAGAGCCGTGCAGAGAGAGTTGGGTACTCAAGTGGTGTTGAGCACAGCTTTTCATCCTCAGACGGATGGGCAGTCCGAGCGTACTATTCAGATATTGGAGGACATGTTGCATGCATGTGTTATTGATTTCAGAGGTTCATGGGATGAGTTTCTACCGCTTGCAGAGTTTTGTTTTAACAACAGCTACCGGTCGAGTATTGAGATGGCTCCGTATGAGGCTTTGTATGGGAGGCGGTGTAGATCTCCAGTTGGTTGGTTTGAGCCCGGAGAGGCTTCGTACAGCGCAGTCGAGGCAAAAGAGTTATTCTGATAGGAAGATTCGAGATGTGTCCTACATGGTTGGTGAGAAGGTCTTGCTGAAGGTTTCGCCCATGAAGGGTGTTATGAGATTCGGGAAGAAAGGGAAATTGAGTCCTTGGTTCATTGGTCTGTTTGAGGTGCTTCGGAGGATTGGGGAGGTGGCTTATAAGCTTGCTTTGCCACTCAGCTTGTCGAGTGTGCGCCCAGTATTTCATGTTTCTATGCTCCGGAAGTATATTGCTGATCCGTCTCATATTTTGGACTTCAACACAGTTCAGTTGGATGATGATTTGACCTATGATATGGAGCCAGTACCTATTTTGGGTCGTCAGGTTCGGAAGTTGAGGTCCAAGGATATAGCTTCAGTGAAAGTGCAGTGGAGAGGTCGGCCCGTGGAGGAGGCTACCTGGGATACCCAGGGGGAGATGCGGAGCAGATATCCTCACCTATTTGAGGCTTCAGGTATGTTTCTTGACTCGTTCGAGGACGAACGTTTGTTTAAGTTGGGAAGGATGTGACGACCCGGCAGTCGTCTCATGAGTTACCGCTCCATTTCCCCCCATTTCTTCTTCATTATGCTTCGTTATCAGTGTTTTATGTGATCGAGTTTAGTTTGCGTTCGGAGTGGATTTGGTAAGAAATGGGACACCTAGTCTCGTTTAAGAAGGTTTAAGTTGGAAAAGGCAACCGGATATTGACTTATGAGTTAGAGGGCTCGGACGTGAGTTTCGATTATTCAGTTAGCTTCGGGAGGTGATTTATGACTTGGGAGTGTGATCCGAATTGGTTTTGGAGGTCCGGTGTAGAATTAGGATTGAATTGGTGTAGTTAGTATTTTGGCGATTTTCGGTTGTTAGGCGAGATTTTGATTCGAGGGTCTGAATGGAATTCCGAGAATTGCTATGGCTTCTTATGGTGATTTCAGACTTAGCCGTATGTTCGGATTTGAAATTGGAAGTCCGTAGGACAATTCAACGTATTTTGGCGAATGTTGGAAAATGGAAGATTTTTGGAAAGTTTGACCGAGGAGTTGACTTTTTGATATCGGGGTCGGAATCCAATTTTAAAAATCTTCATAGGTCCGTTATGTCATTTATGACTTGTGTGCAAAATTTGAGGTCAATCGGACTCGATTTGATAGGTTTCGGCATCGAATGTAGAAGTTGGAATTTATTAGTTTCATTAGGCTTGAATTGGGGTACCATTCGTGTTTTTAGCGTTGTTGGATGTGATTTGAGGCCTCGACTAAGTCCGTAATATGTTTTAGGACTTGTTGGTATATCCGGATGGGGTCCCGAATGACTCGGGCGCGTTTCGGACCATTTCTATCCATTTGTTTACTGCTGGTGCATCGCAGAAATTCTGCTGCACGGAGTTTGTTTTGGGAGCTTATATCTCGCAACCTATAAGGAATGTGGAAATTTTCAAAACATGGAAGTTGTAGCTCTTTGCATCTAGTGTTAGGAAATATAAACCATTAATCATTTAGACATATATACAGAAAGTTACAATAGATTAACTGAAGCCTGGTTACTGCTGTTGTTTTCCAGGAAGTGTGCATAGCAGAAATTTCTGCTGCACAGGACCGATTTTGGAAACTTATATCTCATAATCTGTAAGGAATTTGAAGATGGTCAAAAAATGAAAGTTGTAGCCCTTTGAATCTAGTTTCTGGAAATATAAACCATTTATCATTTGGACAATTATATCAAAAGTTAAGATAGATTAACCGAAGCCTGGTACTGCTGCTATTTTCCAGGCAGTGTGCATAGCAGAAATTTCTGCTGCACAGGACCGACTTTGGAAGCTTATATCTCGCAATATATAAGGAATTATTAGATGATCAAAACATGAAACTTGTATTCCTTTGAATCTAGTTCCATAACAATAAACCATTTATCATTTGGACATTTGTACAGAAAGTTATGATTGATCGAAGTTGGCTGGTGGAGCAATTTCGACATAATTTTCTGATGCAATTTAGAAGCTCACATCTTGGAATATATAAAGAGTTATATAGTGTACAACCTATCAAATGAAAGATCTAGTTTCTAAACCTTCAAACCGTTGATCATTTGGATATTTCCACAAGGAGTTATGAGCGTTTTAACAGAAGGTGTACAGCAAGGGAAAATGGTAAGAGGATGTACAACCTGCACAGCGCAGGTACAACTCGATGAAGCCTGTGCAGAATGTTTTTAAGCCTTCTTGTTCGCTATTTTGGGTATATTTTCACCCATAGTTGTTCATTTTTGGAGGTTGTTGAAGGAAATTAACGAGGACTTCAAGGAGAATCGATTGGAGGTAAGAATTTCGGACCTAAAACTCGTTTATATTGTGAAATCCCACCTAGAAAATCATTGAAGTCTTGTTAAAAATGGAAGAAATAGGGCTTGAGATTTTGAAATTTTAATTGGGTATTTGGAGGACCATTTGGGGTCGGATTTGAGAACTTTTGATATGTACGAACTCGTTGGGAGATAAGGAACCCGTTGATGCGAAAATTTCTGAGTTTCGAGAAGTGGGCCCGGGGCTCAGGTTTTGCTAACTTCAGAATTTTTGGTATGTTTCGATTGTTTTCGCTTGGGCTTTGTCCCCTCAGCATATTGTGACGTATTCATTCTGATTTTGGATAAATTCGACGCGCGTGGAGGCCAATTCGAGGGGCAAGGGCGTCGCGGGCTAGGGATTTAGCCGGTTCGAGGTGAGTAGTGATTGTAAATGATGTTCAGAGGGTTTGAAACCCCGGATTGTAGATCGTAGTGCTATATTGAGGTGAGACACGCTCTCGATGATGAGCGTGGGGTCGTTTACTGATGGGGATTGTGACTTGGTCCATCCCGATTGATGATTTTTACCGCGTATTCGACTGAAACTTATTTGTTATCATCATGATTTGAGCTGATTGCCATATTTGGACTTCGTGCCAATTATTTGAACCCTTCGGGGATTTTTTATCACTGTTTCCTCACTATTTTGACTTGTACTTGAACTTAGTCATGCTGTTTTTCACTATTTTACAATTCAGCCACTTTTATTCAGTTTTGAGACTAAGGAAATCGAATCCTAGAGGAAATAGTTTTCTTAACCAAATAATTCTAGGTTTTGGAGCATTAATTAAAGAAATTTTCGACCTACCCTATTCCCATATAAGACATCAGATTGTTGTTATTTGATGTTAATGTTTCTAACACTATTCTCGTAGTGTCAAGGAATTACTCAAGGTAAATAGCAATTCATAAGAAGAGGTGCTTTGTGAAAATTCAAGCTACTCAACATAAGAATCTGTTCCAGAAGATGAAGCAGGTCAAATTCTTTAGTTGTTTAGGGTTGAACATTGTTCTTTAATTTTAACCTATTTTTCTTATTGAGAAGTGTAATTGTAGCTGAATAATCCTGAAGACTATGTTTAGCTTTCTAGGCTAGAGTTTATAGTATGGAGAGGGGTAGCTACAATTGGTTACTTGTAGAGGTTAAGGAACAAGATTTAATCCCTTTGGTTATTAAGTTGGCAACTAAAATCACCTTTTGAAGTTAGTGAAATTTGGATGCGAATTCTATGAGGTTAGTGTCACGACCCTAACCCCGAACCGAGTCGTGATGGCGCCTCTCGTGAAGACAAGGCCAGCCAATTTTACAAAAATCTCATTTTAAGTAGTTAATTAACATGAAAATAATATGAGCATGATTTAATAGCAATCATTCGCGGAAATATAGCTAACCATAATAGAAAACATCCCGACACAGCCCAAACCATGGTGTGACAAGTTATGAGCAACTATGGATCCTGATACAAGTCTATTAAATACAATATCTGGCACAAATATTTGAAAAACATGGAAACGATAACATAAGGTAGATACGGGGCTACGGACGCCAACAACTACCTCGTAGTCTCTGAATCATCGCCTGGACGGTAGGAGTCAGCACTCTGGAGCAGAGCCAACAACACCTAAATATGCACACATAGTGCAGGGAGTAATGTGAGTACTCCGACCCAGTGAGTAATAAATATAAATAATGACTGAAAGTAAGAAAGCACGTAAAACACAAGGCATTCTATAAGGAAGCAATAAAATATCATTTGAAAACAGTAAATCAGTGAGAAATCAAGTAAAATCTCCTTATCAACAATTCCGCCCCTCGGGCAATATCGTAGAATAGTACCAGCCCCTCGGGCTCAAATCTCAGAACAATACCAGCCCCTCGGGCTCAAATCTCAGAACAATACCAGCCTCTCGAGCTGTCACGTGGAACAATACCAGCCCCTCAGGCTATATCTCACATCACAATGGGTACCCACGCTCACTAGGGGTGTACAGACTCCGGGAGGGGCCCCTTACAGCCCAAGCGCAATATCAAGCCACCTCGTGGCATCAAATCTTGGCCCTCGGCCTTATATCAGTCAAGCCACCTCGTGGCGTATATAAAGTATCTCAGGCCCTCGGCCTCATATCAGTCACAAGCCACCTCGTGGAATATAAAGTATCTCAGGCCCTCGGCCTCATATCACTCAGTATATCCTCACATCTGGCCCTCGACCGCACTCAGTCAGAAAATCATCACAAGCCCCTCGGGCATAGTAAAATAGTAGTCGCCTGTTTCATTGTCACGACCCGGATTTGCCACCCTCGGGCGTCGTGATGGAGCCTACTAGTGAAAGCTAGGCAAGCCAGTCAATCGGACTAATTACCACGTTTCTATTTACGAATTCATTACATCACAAATGCATCAACTGAAAAGTAGTAATTCAACAAGCGAAATAAACACAAAGTTAATACTTTACACAACTATCGCCAATAAACTATCCACAACAGTCTACCGAAGATTTGGTGTGAAGAATACAACAAAATACTGTTTCTGGACTACATAGAAGAAATAGATACAAGAAGTGGACAGGGGACTCCAAGATCCGCGGATGTCCGCAGAACTACCTTGGGTCGCCTGAAAATCAGAGGCTGGAAGCTTCCTACTGATCGTAGCCTGCGGCACAGAGATCTGCACAAAAAAGTGCAAATTGTAGTATCAGCACAACCGACCCTATGTGCTGATAAGTGCCTGGCCTAACCCCGGCGAGGTAGTGACAAGGCTAGGACCAGACTCCAGACAAACCTGTGCAATTTTAAGCATATATGTATCTACAGTAGAAGAAAAAATACATAAACAATTTTAACGGGGGAAAAGGAAAACATACATCGGAATAGCAGACAAATAAAACGAAATGAATCATCAACGAATAAGAAAGAAAACTGCAATTCAGCCTTTAATACAATGAAATGTAATACAATCCAACCTTTTTCCTCCAGTAACCTCTTGTTGCAGGCGTGCAACCCGTTCCCACTTATAGGAACCTCTTGTGGCAGGCGTGCCACCCGCTCCCACATACATCACATCCCGTGGCAGGCGTCCCACCCGCTCCCACTTACAATATATATTGTGGTAGGAGTACCACTCGCTCCCACTTTCATAATATCTCGTGGCAGACGTGCCACCCGCTCCCACTTACAATATATATATACTGTGGTAGGCGTACCACCCGCTTCCACTTTCATAATATCTCGTGGCAGGCGTGCCACCCGCTCACACTTACAATATATACTGTGGTAGGCATAGCACCTGCTCACACTTTCATAATATCTCGTGGCAGGCGTGCCACCCGCTCCCACTTTCATCATCACGACAATCGCAAGAAATCACGGCAAGGGAACAAATAAACATAACAACTTCCCAGCAAGGGAACAATTAACAGCAAACAATCATCCTGGCCAGGGGGAAATTCAGCTATAACCAAACCAAACTTGACTCCTATTTAGCTCAATCAATGTTAATACTCAATTACAGTCAAAATCCTACTACTAACCTCCCAACCCAATTATCATTTCATTAACCCTAGACACGACTTTGCTAATGTGACACTGGACTCCTTAACTTCTAACGGACTTCTAAAACGCTACCCACAATTTTACACTGGACCCCTTTGACTCCTAACAATTCTTACTCAACAAGTCTAGTCAACCATAAACTTTATGCCAAATAAAAGAAGGCTAGAACCATGACTAAAGGAACAACTAAAATGTAGCAACCTTGTGGTAGGCGTACCACCCGCCCTCAATTCACAATATCTTGTGGCAGGCGTGCCACCCGCTCCCCATGCAACACCTCATACCAAATCAAGGATAGTATTCAACAATTCAAAAAAAATAATAGTCACACAATGGTCATCCATACACGACCCACGGTCATGCGTGACACCAACGTATAGACACTCGTCACCATGCTTATACGATGTTCTCAACAAAGAGCAAATTAGCAAACAAGACACGATTTCTAATCCCTCAGCTAAGGTTAGAACAAACACTTACCTTGCTTTGCAATAACTTCCTAGACTTCCAACAATTCTTCGAGCCCAACCTTTTAAGGATGCTCACGAACTTCAGGCAAACTCTATTGCAGTTAACAAGCTACAAAGTGGTAGGGCGCATTAACTCAACTGCAATTCTTGGCACAATTTGCAGCAATTTGAGCTGGGTCTTTAGTGTTAGAGAGTGGGGTTTCTTGTAATAGATGTTGGGGTTTGAAAGGAGTGATTCTATGGTTGTTTTTCAGTTTAAACTGGGGATATTTTCCGGCGAGTTGCAGCTTGTTCTTGGTGGGTTTAAATGGGGAAAGCTGGGCTGGTAAATGGGAGGTTGATGACTATAATTTGGATATTTTTCTCATGGATTTTGGGGTTGTTTTCAAGGTGATTTGGAGGTTGATTTGCTGGGGTTTGAGGGTGTTTTGGTGAGTTTTTCTAAGGTAATTGACGAAATAAGGGGGTTTTTTGCATGTTAGGGTTCCTAGTTCCTATTTATAGTGGGTCAAAATTCGGAACAAAATAAAAGTTCAGGTGTCCAGAATGCGATCGCATTTCTCGCCGCATTTTTGACATAAGACTTGTTCAGTTCTCTATTCCAATCTGCGATACAGGCAGCCAAATTTGCGGTCCGCATTTCAGACATCATTTCTGGCATGAATCTTGCCCAGAAATCTGTCCAAGTATGCAATGCCCGTGTATGATATGCGGTCCGCATGTCTGAAATGCGACCGCATATCCTGCATTACTTACCATTTTGAACTCTTTTCTTAATTATTGGATTCTTATACCTCATACCCTGCAAAAATGTTAAGACTGCATAATTAGAAAGAGGGATTTGCTCTTAAAACAAGCCAATTCTGAACAATTAGTATCATATGTGTTTCTACGACACATCGGGTCGTCACATTCTCCCCCTCTAAGATAATCGTTCGTCCTCGAACGGACAGGATAAGGAAGTACCTGATTCGGGGAAAAGATGTGGATAACGGCTCCGCATATCGGATTCGGACTCCCAGGTCGATGCCTAAGAAGGCTGACCTCTCTACTGAACACGAACGGAAGGAAAACTCTTCGATCTCAGCTGACGGACTTGCCGGTCTAGAATGGCTACCGGTTCCTCCTCATACGACAAGTCCTTGTCCAGCTGAATGGTGCTGAAATCTAGCACGTGAGTTGGATCGCCGTGATATTTCAGGAGCATGGACACATGAAAAATCGGATGTACGGCGGATAAGCTTGGCGGCAATGCCAGTCTATAAGCCAACTCCCCCACTCGATCTAGAATTTTGAACGGACCAATGAACCTAGGGCTAAGCTTGCCCCTCTTCCCAAATCTCATCACGCCTTTCATAGGCGACACCCGGAGTAATACCCTTTCACCAACCATAAAAGACATATCTCGCGCCTTATGATCCGCATAGCTCTTTTGCCTGGACTGAGCTGTACGAAGCCTTTCCTGAATGATTTTGACCTTGTTCAAGGCCTCCTGAACCAGATCTGTGCCTAGCAACCGAGCCTCTCCAGGCTCAAACCACCCAACCGGAGTTCGACACTGCCTACCATATAATGCTTCATAGGGAGCCATCTGAATGCTCGACTGGTAGCTGTTATTGTAGGCGAACTCTGGTAATGGCAAAAACTGGTCCCACGACCCTCCAAAGTCAATGACACAAGCTCGGAGCATATCTTCTAATATCTGAACAGTCCGCTTGGACTGTCCGTCCGTCTGAGGATGAAATGCTGTGCTTAACTCAACCTGGGTGCCTAACTCCCGTTGGACTGCCTTCCAGAAACGCGAAGTAAACTGCATACCCCAGTCCGAAATAATAGATACTAGCACACCATGAAGGCGAACAATCTCCCGAATATAAATCTCGGCTAACCTCTCAGATGAATAGGAGACTGCCACTGGGATGAAATGTGCTAACTTGGTCAGCCTGTCAACGATGACCCAAATTGCGTCGAACTTCTTCCGAGTCTGCGGAAGCCCAACAACGAAGTCCATAGTGATCCGTTCCCATTTCCACTCGGGGAGTTCAATTCTATGGAACAGTCCACCAGGTCGCTGATGCTTGTACTTAACCTGCTGGCAAATTTAACACTGAGCCACGTATGCAGCTATATCCTTTTTTATCCTACGCCACCAATAATGCTGTCGCAAATCCTGATACATCTTTGCGACGCCCGGATGAATAGAATACTTGGAG